>JANJYP010186089.1:0-10026 GCA_024605115.1 Rastrelliger brachysoma
GTCCAGTTGAATTTGATTCAACTCTTACCTGAAATGCAATGCTACATAGTCTTCAACATCTGCTTCTATCAGTTTGGTCTGTAAAAACTGAAACATCACAGCAACTTGTGTCTGAAATACTTAAAATAAACACCCTGCCAGTGAAGCTACCTGGTTTTATTTTCTATTTTTCCGTACAGCATACAGCATTAACAGGTAATCAAAAGCTTATCTATTTTCATTAACTGTCAGAACAGCTGGAGTGAGCAGGGAGTGTTTGACACCTGCTGTTTACAGGATGTTAAAGTTCATAGTGTGGATGCTGACATTGTTATCTTTATAGTTAGTTATTATTCTTAGTGTGGAGAGCCTTTTACCCATGACTGTATCAAGATCCAATCCATCTCTGCATTTTAGTGGTAACACACCAGTGTTACCCCACTTAAAAATTTTAAAAATGCATTAGAAGTGTGCCTTAAACTCATGTTTTTATGGTATAACACTTCATATGTACTGCACATTTACTGTTAGTGTGTGTGTGTGTGTGTGTGTGTGTGTGTGTGTGTGTGTGTGTGTGTGTGTGTGTGTGTGTGTGTGTGTGTCTGTTTGCGTGAGAGAAAAATAAAGATTTAGATATAATGCTATAAATGAAGATCTGCAAGATTCTATTTGTATTTGCACATACAACGGTATGTACACGCTCACACATTTATTTTCAATGATCTACTAACAGCAGCATTATGCCAAGGAGCGGAAGAAGAGAAAGGTAAATACTGGTTGATCATTTTTAAACAGTTAATACATACAGAAGTGCTTGTGCAGGAATCCTTACCATGTTCTGAGCCAATGATAATGACATTTATCAGCCTGTCACTGGAGAAAACAATTGCACTTAGAACCATGAACCCCTCTTAGGTAACAACATGGTGCCTATTGTTGAGTTGACTGAACTATCTCCATCAAGGGCGCTGCTCACCCCACTTGTCACACAAAGCTGTTTTGCTAAAAAATCTGGCTGCAACAGAACAGAAGTTACTAAACTTCTTGTTCACATACTCGTTCATTAGGGAGGTCTTTCCAACGACATTTTTTCTTTTTTTAGTGCAGGCAGATCCCTCTTGTGTTTGTGTATCACTTGGATGCTCACAGCAGGATGTAAATCCTGCCGCGGCTTCTGTAGTACAAGCGGATGCTCGCACGAATCACGTGAACACGCCCCAGGGTAAACATAATGTAGGACTCTTCAGGACAAGTGGATTGCATCAGATGAGTAGTATGGAGGAATATTACAAAGGTTTTGTGTACTTTTATGGACCTTTTTGTACTGGGCACCAGCAACTCTCATTATGTGGATTTTGGTGGACAGTGAAAAGACCCCCAGGTCTCCAGTTGTACGTTGAGGAATAAAAAACTACTCCAGAGTCTTCATCAGCATGAGGGTGAGTCGATAATGACTGAAATTCATTTTTTGGTGAACTATTCCTTTAGGGAGGATCTTGACACTGGGTTGTTCAATGATCTACAATTCTGAATGAGTATGTATGTAAAATTAGAAGCTTATGAAAGTATTATCCATTGATACTGACCTGTCTGTTCTCCAAGTCAATCTTGTTGCCTAGCACGACAAATGGGAAGTTCTCAGGATCTCGAGGGCTTGCCTGGATCAGAAACTCATCTCTCCAGCTGTCCAATGTCTTGAAGGTATTGGGTGCAGTCACATCAAACACTAACACACAGCAGTCTGCTCCACGATAGAACGCAACACCCAAAGACTGGAACCTCTCCTGGCCAGCTGTGTCCCAGATCTAACCAAACACAATAACAAAAAGTTTAGTAAACAGACAGAATTATAGAGGAGAAGACAGCGACAAATATGAACAACATGGGCGTTGTTGCAAACACGTTTTACAGATTCATTCCTCCTCATACGATATACCATTTCTAGTTGTAAATGGGATGCACCTGCATTGTGACGAGACGGTCATCCACCATCACCTCCTTGGTCAAGAAGTCTGCTCCTATTGTGGCTTTGTACTGGTTACTAAACTTCTTGTTCACATACTGGTTCATTAGGGAGGTCTTTCCAACTCTGGGGCAGAAGAGAAGAGACAGCAGAATAACAGATCATTTAGATGGTAGATAAAAGGGCAAAAACGTGGCTGACACGCTGACTGATAACTAATATGAAATATGTACGTACATACATTTAGAGCAGGCTGATGTAATCCAAGATCTCATATACAATTTATGCCATTTGTATAAATCCAGTGCAAAATTTTAGTAAATGGAAGGTGATTAACTATATTCTGTTTCAAGCTTACAAATACCATGATTGTCTACTTTTTTAGTCATATCACTATAAACATAATACAGTGTTATACAAATACAAACATCACTGGATATCTGAGTTTTAGATGCAATGGATCACAAATAAACATAAGTTTTGTCTTTTCGTTTCTTAACACTTTATATAATTATTCATTATATAATTATTAAATTAAAATATATACATATACAAGGCATAATATCTTCTTTTTAACATAATTAATGAAAAACAACTGAAAGTGCAACATAAAAAGGCATGTCTCCTTCACTTAAACAAGAACCAATGGCCATTGATAAAAAACAACTGAAAGTGCAACATAAGAAGGCACATCATCTTCCTTGAAACATGGAGAGTGGAATAAAGCCTATGTCCACATCATCAAAGAATAAAAGAAAGAAAGCAAAGCATACCTGAGCTCATAATTTCAAATTCTTTTTCAAAAAGACAAGGATGTCTACACTGATGTCTGCACCTATAAACACACCAATAACATTTGTGATGGCTTTAGGCCGGTCGGATTGTGCAGCAAGGAGCTGCTTAAATTCTGCGGTGATATGCGGTTGTTGAGCAGCCTTCGTTTTGATGCTTGATGTGTTTCCACTGTCATATGGCTACAGTGCCTGCAAACTGTCACGATTTCATCCACTAACCTCTTTCCTTCAACAACATATTTGACAGGGAAGCCAAAATGCTCCCATACAGGGGATTTAAATGACACAGGGCGTTCAAGCTCCTCTATTCCTCCGCTCGACCACGCTGCATGTGGACTGAACATGCGCACAACTTTTTCTTCATATACTAATCCGGCCTAAATACTGTGCGAATTGACCAGATACAGGGTGAGATCTTAGATAATATAGTTTCATGACATAAAGTTTGTGTTCCTTTATCCTAGTTTGAAAGCAACTGTATAGTAAAAGTGATACAATTTTATGACTGACTGTATTATCTGAGGAAACTGAGCAGTAAAGGTTTCCACCTGTATGGCCATCATATTCACACTACTGAATGTTTTTTTTTTCTTTTATCTAAGAAGGAAAAGTGACCAATAAGACACCAATAGTGAGAAACCATCAATAGTCACATAACAATCACTGTCAATATTATGAGTAGAGGTCATTAAAAATATTATATTTTTTAACTCTTATATCACAATGCTGTTTAAAAATAGCCTTTGTATAACTGATGTATTTGAACATGAAAATGAATAGTAAATTAATAGCAGTGATTAAGTCCAATTAGATTTGAGGATAAGAGCTGGAGAACAGAAACACTTTATGTCTTTCTAGCTTTCTAACTCTGCCCAGAGACAGATTATGCTACAATAATAATTCCTGTCAGCAAGGAAGTAACATGAAAAAAAGCAAAGTCAGGAGCTTAAACTGAAAACAAAAATAGTATCTTGACATGCAGGTTTTTCCCTACCAAACTATTTTTAGAGGATTAACCAATGAATGTTGTTTAGATCTTTGAATCCGCTGATATCAGGCATGATCAATAATTTTACAGCATGATTACTGGGTTTAACATGTGGTGGGAGGTGTATTTTCTGACTCACCCGGAGTCCCCCAGGATGATGACTTTCAAGAGCACTTTCTTCCTGGATGTCATTTTTCCACTGCTGCTGAAAAAAAAATAACAGCAAATGGTTTAGCGTACAAGGCGTTCTTTGACATGCCTTCATTACTTGTTCATTGCCTGTCACAACAATTTCGTATTGTTCAGGGACAATAAAATCTACAAATCGACAAACCCTGCTAGAATAACTGGCCTACAAATGTGTGTGTGGAGGTTTATGGCCTTGGACCAATCAGGTTTGAATACCATTCATTCCAGTCATGTGCTTTCTAAGCTGTTGGGCATATCACGAGGAACACATCATTCTTTTTCTCTCTCTCATAAAACACAGGAAGTGACTTACTAGAGAACTGACTTCTTCTCTGCACTGCAAGTCCAGACCTGGTGACACATCTGACATTTTCCTTGATATCAAAGTGTTGGCAAGAGGACGACCTACCACTGTATGATAATACAAGTTCAGCATTTCAAGTATTACCTAAAACTGTGTTGCCGGCAAAGCAAGGTGTGTGTGTGTGTGTGTGTGTTCTCTGATCTGAGTCAGTCCTTTAGGGACGTCATATTACTTTGTGTAAGAGCTGGAGCTCAGCATTAGGCAATCTGTGTCATTTCTGAATGTTCAAATGCAGCAATGAGAATAATTTCCTAAAACTCAAAATAAGATATTATCCATCACGGCAAGCAAGCAAATAATGTGCTGCCCCCCTTTCACAAATATTATTCAATCCTGAAAAATTTAAAGTGAGGTTGGAGAATGATTCAGTTACACAGAATCGTTAAACCTGAAAGGTCAATTTCAAAATGTCATGAAGGAACAATGACCAACATGATGTCATTATGTTTGTTAAAACAAAATTACAAGTGTCCAACATACCATAAATGATATTAGGTCTCAGCGTGAGTTCAAAGTGCAGAGATAAAGTGCACCTTTCCCTGCAGTAATACGTCTCAAGTAATGTCCAATCTTTAGTCCCTCTAATTATTCATCCCTTCTTCTGTCCTTCTGTACATGTTGTACAGCTTTAGTCTCTTTCCAGATTTTTTTTATGTCAGACAAAAACTTACTTCATGCAGAAAACTTGCAATGTGAAATCTAGGACAGTAAAACAAACAAAAAGTGGCAATATTCCAGTGTTCAGGTATCTGTAAACCTTATCCATGCACAAATAGGCTAAACAGACTAAAATAAACTATGATTTCATAAGAGACTGTTTTATCTTCTTTCACACATTCAGATCTTGTCATATCTTTACCAAGTAAACAGTGTCTCTATTTACAGAAAGAAAGGGTTAGGGTTAGCAGCATCAGCAGTCTGATGGGAATATGTCGCCTATACCGAAGTGTTTCCTCATAACAAAGAAGATTGTCTGAAGTGCATCTTAGTGACAGATGGTTAGACGGGTATAATTTAACAGACAGGGTATAAAGAATGAGATGAACTTTTGTTATAATTTGTGAACAAAATGTCTTTCATAAATGATTTCTGTTGCTGTTTTTTGGGAAAAACTAATACATCCACCCTATTGTGGCCATCCAGCAGAACCTGCTCGACAACAGCAACATAAAAAAACATGATGACTTCACAAGCACAGTTTAGACATGCAAGTCTGCTGGCATAAACAGCTTTTTAACATAGCCCCAGTTAAAGAAAAAACTACTTTCAAATGTTCAAATCACAAAGATGAAAAAACAAATCCTCCAATAGACTGATTCATGTGTCCTTTAAATGAATCCAAAACTCTAAGACCAAACATTTAAATCACAAATACTTCAGTTCCCATCCAGACTTGTTGAGCACACTTTTATTCTCTCCAAGCAGAACAAACATAGTCCTACAGTGACGACCACACTGTGAAGCACAGACAAGCTGACAAAAGCACAGCACTGTAGACATACTTAGACCACGGTCACATGATTACAGAAGAAACTCCACTCAGATCTTTAATATTTGACAAACAGCAGTGCAGTACTATGATTTCTGTCAGGAGAGCAAACACCACAGCTACTCAATTTATATTCAATATTAAAACACCAACAGTAAGCAGCAGGTTTCATTTGTACCAGTGCTAGCATTAAGTCTTAAATTAATACATCCGGACACAGATAAACTGTAAAATGTGTTGAAAATATCTGCAGATCAGGAAAAAAAAAATTTCAGTATTCTGTATTAGGAAACCAGTGCAGCTAGTTAAAGCTAGTGTGTCGTAAATGGTTACATCCATTTTCATGTAGTATATGATGGCTTGTATAATGTTATCCACTAGATAATAACTGACCAAGGTTCATCTTAGTCTAGAATCAACTCTTACTTTATAGAATTTGAGAGACTTCCTCACAAGAAATAAAAAATAGTGCTGACAAGACATTCACATCTACAGTCGATGTGAAGAAACATGAGCCCAATTATTCCAGTGCTTGATATGTTGTTGAAAACACAGGAACAGAATGATACTAAGACTAAATTGTGGCAGCAAAACCAAGCTTAGAGCATGCAACAACTACTTTAAAAAACATTCAGGTGATGTTTTCTAACTTCAATCTGTGTTAAAATATTGGAAAAAGAAATTATTTAACTTGTTAACATTTAAAGAGCACTTCTGCTTCGGAGAAACAATTGATTTTATTGTTGCTCCTTATGATTGATGTTGCGTTTGTCGTTATGAAATGGATGAGAAACTGCTCCATCTGAACAATGATTGTATTATTGAATATTTAAATGCTAAATTGTGAACAACTGTTTAATTCTCACATAACCATCTACAAAATTGATATACATGTATTAATGAAGTTTGTTAGTATAGTACAATAAGCTTGTTCACTTCTGATGCCGCATCTGATGGTGCATTACAGAATGAGATATTATTATGTATCTGCATTATGTCAGAACTAACCATGATGGAAATACCAGCTATTAAATCTTTATCTGTCAGCTACCTAAAGAGCTAACTGTTCATAGACTGAATATTGAGAAATATATAACAAGGTCGTGTGTTAGAGTCTTGACACATTTTCCTCTCTGTTCACGAGTCCCCAACATGAGCTCAGATCCAGGATCACCTATCATATGTAGTAAATATACACACCCACAGACACAAACAAACTGGACTAAATATAGATCTGAATGGCAGAGTTTCTGTTGTTGTTGTTGATGTTTTTCAATGCTCAACTTATTGCAACACATCAACATCAAACCATCTTCATGTTTCCTGGTTTGCTACATCATCTGCATCTTGTGATAAAAAGCTAAACAGTGGTGTAGGCCTACCAAAAAGTCAAAGTCTGTATTGTCGCAATCAATTATATCTGGGTAACAGAAAATAATAGTGAATCAAAGCTCAATATTAGAGCATTCAACAGTATTATATATCATGACACACAGTGGAAGAACATTTTCTCTACAATTAGACAGTGCAAGACCTTCTTACCTCAAATAATCGTTTTGAAACAAATGTCAGAGCTCCACATGACCCTACAGATAAACCTAAAAGTTCACCTTTAAGTACTGAATGATCAAGCCTCCAGTCTAAAGGTAAAAGGACACGCAACTGCGTGTGTGCTACCAAATGTGCAGTGACATGTTTTCCTGTATGTTAACTGCAACCAGTTCATGAGATATTACTAAATCCCAATTTAGAGTGGATCCAAACTATCAGGCCAGCATTTTTAAGTCACACTGGGGTATCAAGTGACCAAACATGAGCTGTTTACTCTGTAGGGATAGTTGTCAACTACTGCAAGTCATCTCACTAACAACACCATCACAGACATAATCCCATAAGAAAAGAATTAAATAAATGACACGAAAGAATAAGGAAAATAGTATGACTTGAAATAAAACATAATATAGGACTCTGCAAAGCTTGTTGGCACAAGTTAAAGGCGTTGAGGCCTCATCGGATCATTACCTGAAGTAAGACCCGAAAACTGAACGACGTGTACCTGCGTGACCCGTCTGAATCACGGCCAGAACCGAAACACTATCGAACAGAGAAACACGGGACAGGAAAGTCTGCTTACAACACATAACACAGACAACCACAACTTGCCACCTATTAAGAACTATTCACCAAAATCCAGAAATGGGTCGTTTTGACACCCAGGCGCTGACTGTGTGACCCTCACCCCTTATTATATGTATATATATATGGGAAATTTTAAAAAGCAATGAAAACTCTTAATAATCCTTGTATAAGAGCAAAGCTTGACAAAGAAGACGAGAACATCACTCTTCGACGGACCGACCTCGTCTTCCCGGTTCTCCCTCGTAACGTTGTTGGAGTCGGCCCAGAAGAGCTACAGGACGGCCTTGTTTTTGCCAACCAGCTTCTTCACAGACATTGCACCACAATTAGCTATGATCGTATTAGCTTAACAGGACACCGGATGAAGTAATAACACAGCACTTATTTTATACATGACCAGTCTGTTATCGTGTGAAGAACTTACTTTCAGCTCGTAGCACACCGGAGCGGATACTTTTTGTCGGGATCAGACCTGCGGAGCTAACTAGCTGTTATTGTTCAAGCAGCTAGCGTCAGAGGCTAACTAGGCGTTACGTTAGCTTAGCGTTAATTTGGCAAATCCTGGTCACAGACTCTCAGAAAATTATGTTGTCCTTTACGTGGACCCTATTAAGAAAAAAAACGACGACACAGATAATCTACAACAAGTGACTAAATTTGGCACTTTGCTTGAAGGCTTGTCTGCCAGCGAGCTAACTGTCTGCTGCCCTCCTCAGCTTCTCTTCCCCTTTCACTTCCTCCTCCAAAACAACGCTGCGTCATACGTCAGCACGTAACCCAGCAATAGCCACCGCCCACTTTTTGGCGCTTGCGCTCATATCAAAATATCTTTGATGTCAAATCCATCCCGTCTTGATTAAACAGATATTTGGAAAAGAGACTAGTACCTCTGTGTTCTGTGATGACACTGAAACTAGTGATCATTTATTTTTCCGATGTAGGCCTACATATTTTGAAGCTATATGTTTGAATGTTCATGATTTTTTTCCCCCAAAGATTCCTCAAAAAGGACATTATTTAACCTATGGACTTTCATTCGAGGGCTTGGAACCAGAAGGGCGTATGTGGCATTTTAGGTGAAAATGAGTTCTATATCAAATTAAAGGTCTTGATGAGCTCTATCTCGTCGTGCCAAAAAGACACATCAGAAATCAATCTTTCATGTTTATTAAAAACTACCTCAAAAGCCAAATGTAGTTTAGTTTTTATGTGCAAGAGTGCACTTACCTTTCTTGGCACATGTTGGCAAAATTGCACAAACCAAATATATGAAGATGAAGCCGAAGTTTAGTGTGTTTGATAAGTTCCTCTCTTATGTTCTCATGAAAAATAAAACGGCAGTGTGTGTGTGTGTGTGTGTGTGTATTTGTGTTTATTCTCAGTTTCATTTTAGACACTCAGCGTCCTTGGATGCAAAATATTCTCCAAGACAAGACACTGCTACAAGAAATGAAAAATCACTGAGATTAAAAATCAGTATGTTCACGTAGCACTTCTCAAGGGATTGTCATCAATGTAATTGTTAAATGATCTCCAAAAAATAAGAATAAAAATTGAAACAAAATTTAAACCAAAAACTAGACTACTTATAACTTAAACAAACAACATTAAATTCATCACAATCCCTCTCTTGTTTCAGTTCAGAATTGACCAGGCACGTGCAGAGGGGGGAGCGTGGATTCCTGTCCCTTTGCCCCTTGATGCTCTTTTTTTGAGTGTCAGAACAGTTTTGAGGTGTTAATCATGATCTTAGCATGTTGAGTAATGTGATTTACTGAAAAAGTGACAGCTGCAGAAATCACCACTAGAGGACACTGTCAACTCATTTTGACTGCATGAACCATCACTGGCCTACAAGTTTTCGACCTCTGCAAAGCGACGTATAGTAAAGGTATGTTTTTTTCTTGTGTTCAGACAAAGAAATAGACCTGCTGACAGTTTCGACTGTGACTGTGACTGCTGACTCAAGTTTAGCGACATATAGCAGCCTACGTTGTTGTGCTGAGAAAATGTAAAGGCCAAAGACAGGTGAGTGATCTGCTTGAATACCGTACTTAAAAGACTATCTTAAAAGACCGTATTGTTTGCATCTCTCTCTCTCTCTCTCTCTCTCTCTCTCTC
>JANJYP010186128.1:0-20119 GCA_024605115.1 Rastrelliger brachysoma
ATATATACATGTTTAAACCCCACAATTCATGGGTATGTGTTGAAAGTTTTTCTCAAGGGTATGTAAATTGTAAATGCATTCAGGATCTGTCATCGAGTCACTGGTAAGATTGGATTTGATTATAGGCTCTCTGACACACGGCAGATGGGCATTTCTAGGTGGGTAATCTGCACAATGCACAAGACCAGTCGCACACAAGAGAATGGCCACACACTGCCACTTCAAATAGAAAACAAGTACGGTGTTTGCTTAATTCAATCAGAATGGTTGAGGGAGGCTGAAATTGCACATGTGATGCAATGTTATTGAGGAATGTGTTGCATTTAGTAACTTACCTGCCTTATTTACAATTCAACTTTTCTTTTTCCTGCATCAAAATGTAACTTGTTAGTTGCATCAGCTGTAGTTGACACTGAAAATGGCAACCCAAGGGTGAGTGAAAGGAAAGGAAAAGAAAGTGAGAGGTACAATCTCCTGTCAACATCTATTGAGCCACACTGTGAGGTGGCTAACAATACAGAACGACTCTAATGATCTTTATATGTTGTATTGGTACCCATTTCAGCCGCAGCAACATTTACGCAGTTAGACATAATATGCCATATGTCTCCTTTATTCTTCCACTACATTTGCACCACAGGGCCTCATGTTCTGTGCCAAATTTGCTGCTCATATCTGATTGTGTTGGCTGATGTTCATATGTATTCTGAGATATAACCCATATCCTGTTCTAATAAGAACTGACAAGAATGTCAAAAAGACAAGCACACATAGAGAGACAACGACAAAAGGTATCACATCTCTTTTTGTACCTTTTAGTATGCTTCTCCTCCATCCTGATAACACTGAGGCATGGTTGTATGCAAGGATATCAGAACATTTCTTAAATACTGCTGAGCTTTGCCTCAGTTGTTGTGCTCTGTGTTTCTGACAGGTTGAGAAATCATTGGCAGTGGGAGGGGTGGTAGTGCAGTGTTTGTATGTGCAGCCAAGTCAAGTTCAGTGCATGTATATTAGCCCAAGGTCAGATATTTGTCTTACAGGTCTTAACAATCTGCACAGCACCCTTTACCCATAGATCCAAGTTGGATAAAGAAAGACTACAAAAAAATTTAAAAGATGCTCTCCACCACAAGAACACTGTTTTATAGTAGACCTTAGACACTGCTAGCTACAGCATGAGGCTCCTCACTCCTTATTTATTGTCTATTTTCTGAGACACAGTAAAATTTAATATCAACTTTGCTTGTCTCTCTAATGCCACAGAACACAAGTCTGAGTTTCACAGTGCTGATGACCCTCCTTCCAAAACAAGCTTAAACTTGCATTCTGCGCCTTCACGTGTGTCTGTGTATATATACACGCAAACACCTGCTTTTTAATAAAGGACTACCTGTCATCAGTGCGTGTTTCTCACATTACAGCACTGTGAATTCATTAAGTGTGCCCTTTGGAAGTCTAACCTGCCAGGTGGGGTGCTGTCAGCCTTGCCAGCCTATGAAACACACCCCACATTTCAATTGCAAATACTGTTCATATCTCAGTGTCCTTGCAAAAAAAAAATCAGAACACGAATATTACCCCACATTCACAGACTTATACACAATACATAGCTAAAAGTTAAAGCTGCCTCTTACTGACTGGACAGAGGTGTTAAAACATGTTTCATAACTTTTTCTTTTGTTTTTGCAAAACAGGAAAAAAGAGAAAAGATAAACTTTATTGTCTCACAAAGTGGGAAAATTGTCTTGTGTAAATCACCCATGTTGCAGCCATTTGAGAAGTAATGAAATCAATAAATAATAGATAATAACTGAGATTGTTGCTTCCTATGGGAATCCTGGTTAGTTTAGTCACCCGTGATTTATTCAAAATCTGGAATTATTTTAATCACGGAGATTTTAGTGTAGTGAATCGGATTACTGTATTTTTTGTGGATAGGAGATTCTGCAACTTAACACAGGACTCAAAGCATTACTTCATGCATGCATTACACTGCATTGGTGCTCAGGTGTTTGAGGGATGCCACTACACGGTATGTGTTTAATTGACTGGGTTCACAACAATAGGATAAGCCCTAATAGAAAAAGTCATAGTCAGAGCTAGGACTGGCCACATCTTGGATTCATTAGTTTCCTGACCACTATCAGTTCAAAGTGACCTGAGACAATATTACTGACTCATCAGTAGTGTATGTGTAAGCATGTGTATGTAGAGGGATGTGGGGAGGGGATGGACGCTCTTGTGGACTGGCAGAGCTAAATCTAAATCCTCCATTTTTCCGTCAATAATTCTCTGCTTTTTCATAGCCTCTCTAATCTTCTTTCTGACGTGACTCACCTCTGTTTATCACCAGAGTGCCTGTGCGCCTTAAACAATCAGGCAAAAGTACACAAACTGTCAGTTTGTGTGTGTTTATGTGTAAGTGTGACTTTGAATCTGTACTGATCCTGATCTGCAACTAGATAAAGGTCCATGTCTGTGCGTTTGTCTGTGTGTGTCATTTTGTGCTGTCTGCTGGCAGATAAGGAATTGCATGATAACTTGAGTTGATGTTATGAGCTGCTGCTTCACAAATTCCATCTTTGTCCAAAATAAGCATCAACATCAGATCCACGGCCAACTGGTGTGAAGTCATGCTGCTGTGGAAATGTAATAAAGCATAGAGATAATCACTGCTGAAGTTTGAATAATGGCTCTGTGCTACACCAGTGTAGAGATTATGCATCATGCTGGCCAGGCAAGCAGCCCGCTGGTGCTGCTGCTGACTCAGTGCAAGCAGGGGCTTGGGGGGTTAATGCAGCAGGGCCACGGTCTGATCCACAGCCCATCCTCATCTGCCAAAACTTCAAAGGATGCCCTGACAGAGTCTAAATCGCCATCTCCTCCAGTCCAAGCTCTGCAGAACATTTCCCCTCCCCCTTAGCGCACAGGTCAAACTCTGCCTCATCTTTTATGTATCGCTTAGCCCATTGATTGTGCTCTAAGAGATTCATGAATACAGAAGAGCCTATTTCTGTATCACACTCTAGCATATGGAGGTTTTGTTAATCAAAATAAGATTTTTTTGTATCTCCTTCATTTTTCTGTGTTGCTGTCATTTTTCATTTCTCTCTTATACCTACTTCTCACTGTGCATAACTCTTCCAACTACCACTTATTTTAACTCATTTTCCTATTTTATAGACCTCTTTTTTTCTTTTTTTTGTTTTGCTATTTATTGTGCACTAATGAATTATTCACTCTGCAGGCAGTGAATGTAGTACATTTTAGAACTGCAGTAGAGGAGATGGATGCATAGGAAAAGTTCTTTAAGTCAAACCTGGACACATCTTTCAAAATCATCTCAACAATATTTTTTTGTATGTTTAAGGATTAACAAAAATAATTAGTCATTTCTTATTGTGTGCATGTTGATTTAAAAGTAGAATTGTCTCTGTTACTGGGTTGGCTTCACTGCTTACATTGACTGAGAGCAGTAATACTGCTCTTCCAAACACTGAATTTTAAGGGCTGTTGTGGCTCAGTAAATATAGCAGATTGTTCACTAATAAGAAGGTCACTGGTTAAAACCCTGACTCTGTCTTTGGGCAGCGTACTGAACTTAAAACTGGAGATGGTCACACCAGCTACCTCTGTGTGGTAGCTACCTATTGATGTGTGAATGGATGAGAGAGCAACAGAAAATAATCATAAAGTGGTTTGGCTAAAAGCGCTATATAAATGCAGCCATTTGCCACATTAGCATGCCAGTGTTGTGTCTAATGTATTATTTATGTTTGTGTTTTTTTACTCATTCATGAATACATATGTTGATCCATATTTGAACTAGTCACCCCCACCGCCCACCCCTGTCTCTGCACCTGTGTTTAAGTGATTTGTGTGCTATGCACCTCAGCAGACTGTGAAATTGAAATTCTTTCCTGCAGAGGTGACATGATTGACATGGAAGGGAGGACAAAAAAAGATGTGAAATCTCATCTTTTACTCTCCATTTTTGATTTTTCACTTGTGATTTGTTTAAAGGGGGTTTCATCATTCTTTAAAATGTTTATATTGCCATACTAAAACAGGTTTTTAAAATTATATTTTATTACCTTTAATGACAATTTGCCTTTTAATTACTCCCCCCAGAGGTTGTCTGACTGATTGTCTGGAATTTGATTTTAGCGGTTTTGAGATACCGAATATGTTGATTGGTTTTCACATCCTAAAAAGCAAGACTGACACACAGTGACGTCCTCCTTTATTCTTGAAATTAAAAGACATCTCAAATTATCATCAACTGTGTAATCAACAAGTATTAGCAAGGTAGCTTTTTAGTGTGATATGGTAAATCAGCTTCATGTAAAAATGTTAAAACTTATCAAATAGTTTCAAGTCATAATGCTAAGGTTGTAAATGGTATCTCATGTGAATAGTTGAGCATTTTGTTCTTACTCTACTCTTACTTTGCATGAACTTAATATTGAAAAACTTGTTATATTGGTAACCCTGCATCCTTGTCATGTGAAAAGGACCTAAAGCCTCCCTGAATTATCCTATGGCCCCCCTCCCTGACGTGTGTGTGTGTGTGTGTGTGTGTGTGTGTGTGTGTGTGTGTGTGTNCAGCCTGTCCCTAACCACATTCCACCTGGTGAGCATTGGACAGACCACCATCTGTACCATGGCCCCACATTGAACTTCCTCCTCCTTCCACTCTATCACCTTCATAGGATATCATTAAAAGGCATTTTTTTTCTAGAAAATGCATTCACAAAGTGTTCTCAAAAGCACAGTA
Source organism: Rastrelliger brachysoma (assembly GCA_024605115.1). Lineage (NCBI taxonomy): Eukaryota > Metazoa > Chordata > Actinopteri > Scombriformes > Scombridae > Rastrelliger > Rastrelliger brachysoma. The sequence goes on from JANJYP010186128.1 coordinate 4,781, forward strand.
ATGAATCTAGTCTGATAGGTTATTAGATGGGATAATTATATAAGATGTGTCTCAGTGCTGGATGTTCCTTACATAAGCCTTTTCATTAGAGAAAAAAAATCCTCAACAACATAACACCATATGCTTTAAGAGATGGGAGCAGAGTGCTGGTGATCTGCTTTGTTGTAGAGCAGAGTGAGTCATTGCCCCAAGACAAAGAATGGTTTCACCCTCTCTCAAAACACCTTAAGGACTTAACACACTGGATTTAAAGAAGCTCAAATAGGCTTAAAATGAATTTCCTCCCTTTTTTTCTTGCCAGCAATGAATTCTGACCATATCACCCTCCCTTCTTTCATGCCATTTCTTTGAAATGTTACTTCCCAAAAGACAGGATCAAAAACCAGCATGTCCGTGCTGTCATTTTACAGCCAAACTGGTCTTAGCCGATTATGCACTCAGCCACTTTAATGTATATTAAGCTAACCACTCTGGTCAGTGAAGATCAGAGTTCCCCATTTACTGTTAGGGTCAGATCTAAAGCAGGGGAGGAGATTGTGATTTTTTTTTTTTATCTCCAAGTGAGTCTTGTGTTGTCCACCATCCCCCAGCATTTCATTGGTAATTACAGCACTGAAGTGAATCTAGGAAAGAGCAGGCAGCAACAACACAGCATGAGCACATGGCACATGGACCAGCACATTAGCCACCAGGGCACCGCAGGAGTGTGTTTGATGTGTTATGATGAATTCTCAACCACAGACTCTGTCTTTGTTTGTTCCAAGGGGGAGAGATGTGCATTCACGGAGGAGGAGGAACCTGGAATTAATCACAGGAAAGAAAATATGCCGAAGTTGAGACATTAAAGGAGGTAAGTTAAGACTTACTTGCATGACTGTTCACCACTGGATCATTATTACTTACAGTATCCCTACACTCAAAGAACTGAAACATGGATGTTGTTTTGACCCCACAAAACAAGAGGGTATCATTGTATTAACATAATAGTGCAGGGTTTCGAGATTGCATAACTGTGCTGATTTGAAGCTTTTGAATCAAAATATTCTAGGAGTTGAACTTAATAAAGAGAGTCCGAACACACTTTCTGTACTTCTCTGCACTGTACCAGTGGATCATGAGCAGGAAATGGTTACAGTGTTGTGGGGCTATGTCCATTCTATGAATGTTGCTCAGTAGCATATGAAATCAAAAAAGTTGAACTTCAGAGTATGAAATTACTTGGATCTTACATGATCATATGACCTAGAGAACAAGAGCATCAAGTACCTCTGTCTTTCAAGACGGTTAACTCCCAGTTAAGCTCTGTGCTATCTTGAATGGAGTTAAAATAATTCAATGTGCATTGTGTGTGTCTTTCAAAAGACACTGGACTGAACTGCTCAAATTTGTCATTTTTATGGCAGATGTGATGTTAAAAAAAAATCATGTATCCACCAATTATACAAATGTCTTCACAGTTAAAGTCTACGGAAAAAAGTTTTTTGGGCCCAGTAGATATTTTACTATATTTTTATTTTAATTACAGTTTGGCCACTATGCATATTAAGTTCAAAGCCCAGCACTGTTCCTGGGGCTTGCTGCAACTGCACTATATATTCACAATGACTGTTGGCCAAAAGTTTTTACTACAGTACATTCCACAGTCATTCATCAATTTTGCTGGAAAGTAGCTATTTTTTTCTGAATTCATTGGTATATTATTAAAACTTTTACATGAATTGATGATTCCCCTTATTAGGAATACTTGTGAAGTCTAACACAATCCAATATGACAGCCCTGCCATAAATAGTGCTTTTGTGAGGTCTCCACATTTTCAATTTTTGGTAACATTGTCAGGAAGGTGATAATTTTGCTTTATGTTTATTGTAGGGTTTTTTGTGGGTGGTGGTATACTGGAGTGTTCCTAAAATGTTTCCCACTTTACACACTTATTTAGTGGGTTGGACAAAGTATCAGGAACATATGTCAGCATAGTGCACTCCAGTGCATCACCACCACCCACTAAGACCTCAATAAAAAATAAAGTATCAGCTCTCTGGCAATGTCAACAATGGTTTGCAGTGAAGTGGATACTGTATGCTTCATAAAAATAGATTTTATAGCAGAGCTGTTGTATTGGATTCCATTAGAATGCACAAGCGTTCCTAAAAAAATGGTTAGTAAATATATTAACTATCATAAGTTTAGGTGCAGTTTATTCTTCGTGTATTAAGTTATGTGACAGATGAGCCATGGTGCTAAGCATCCAGTTATTTGGAAACTGTACTCAGCAACTCTGCAATTATGCAGCTTCATAATAGAGTCCCTTGTGATCTGTCCCTGACATTTATGCTGAACAAAATTGTCAGCACTGTAATGTGGACATGGCATAGCCTTTGGAGTTGTGTGTAGATTGTGAAGGTTTGTTCATCTCCACAGAATACCAGCACTGAAAATAATTAAATGTGTCCTAAAAGGGCCTTGCTGTAACTTAACTGCAAAGCCTGACACCTAAAATCTTGGTGGTTGCATAATAGAGTATGAGCCACAATTATGTGCATTGACCATACATGGATCAGCCATTTACTGGAACATGTCATTTATTCAATTTAGTTATGTGTCTGAATGCTGTCAGTTTTCACACCTGCACACTTGTGATTCACCTCTGACCTTCAGAATGCAGCCTTTCAAGTGCAGGCTGTAACCTTTTAGTGCACCCTTAGTGGTAGCATATCTGTCACAAGCTTGACAGCTGAACATCGATGCCAGCAGAAATGAGACAGAAAGAGATGCAAACGCCAAGCAGAGAGTGACAGAGGGGCGAATGGGAGGGAGAAGGTGAATGGCGGAAGGATGTGGAGATGAGAGGAACAGACAAAATGGGAAAGCAGTCTCATAGAGGCAGAGAAAATGTGTTTCCCCTTTCTGTGTAAAGATTACTGGTGACAGAGCAGATGGCAGTGGTGAGATACACAGTTTAGAAAGTGTGGAAAAGTGCTTAATAGCAAGTAAAAGTGCTGAACATGTTTACTCTGCCAAACATAAGTCAGAGCACTCTAGCAATGTTGTGCAGACGGCAAATAAGAGAGAGGGGGAAGGATTTAGTTATTTTTGTCACAAATGGGAATGAAATAAAAACATTAATACTGAAGTTATAATCGGATATCATCATCATCATCTACTTTCTCTCGTTGATGGATGCTACATAATGCACAAGTGATCTATCTTATTCCTGAGTGCATCATTTTTAAATTATTACTGATATGTCACCAAACGCATAAAATACTTCACATAGTACTTTCTTTGAGGTAGGAACATCTTATATTTTAAAATTCCCACTAATGGCATTCCATTTTTAATACATTGTGACTAATGTATAGGCTAGTGGCAGAATATATTGGAGTTGTAATCATTTTTTAAATTATAGATTGTTTGCAATAATGCTGTGTATACCAGATGTTTCAGAAAGGGGAGCTAATTATATACAGCATGTTGGTTTACTGACTAGACTGTACAATAATATCCTGACTTATTTTGAGGTATAGGACAATGACTGAGTGAATACATTTTTTGTGATTTATGATTTCAGGATAAAACAGTGTGTTCATAATAATTAGCAGCTGCAACTGTATTAGAATGGAAAATAGTGCATTGTCATGAGTGGTTAACATCTAATCAGGCATGGGATTCCATCTCTGGCTCAACTCTTGTAGATGAGCCAACCCTGAACCCTAAGGCCTGGGGCTGCTGCCAAAAAGCTGATTTACAGTGAGTACAGCTTACCATTTGAAAACGTATCATTGCACAGGCTTGGGTCATCATCGAAGGCTTTTTGCAAAGAAGTAATGTGGTTTACAAACAGAGTCCATAAGCCGATGTGTTTTGTATAACAGGGAAGCTCGGAGAGGGAGGGAAGCATTCGGGAGGCAGCAGGATAAACATGTTGATCACGTGTGGCTGTAGCATAGAATTCCTGCTATGTAGCTCCACTCTTCAGTTTAAAAGTTGTTTAAATAGTTCAGTGTTATCCTGTCAAAACAAAATTTTGTGTCTCTAGCATTTAGACTTTTTTTTCCTTCTGTGGAGTGTGTTCATGGAGATTAGGTAGCGAATGAATGCGTAATTAGGAGTGATCAGATTAGATAAATCTTGGCCAATGGCAGGAGAGCCACGGTGCTGATACTGGCAATCAGGTAAAGTAGGGAGGGAAGAGTGTTTTTTCATGTCACAGAGAGAAAACAGCCATAGCAGATATTGAATGACTGGTCATCCAGCTGGACTTTACCATATACAGTACAGTGTAGACATGCGTGAGAACTACTTCTCATACCAAACTCACATGGTTGTGCTACTTGTCACTGATATTCACAGATTAAAAGGAAAAAGCTTGGACTAAATTAATCCAGTAAAATCAGAGTGGAAGTAACACATTTTGGAGCTTCAAGGCGAAGTGTTGTCATTCATATCTTCAGTTATACCACTACAGGCATCCACAAAAGAGCATTATGGAAAATCCACATTGGTAGAAATACCGTAGTTTGCAGGGGATGAAAATAGCTTTAAAAATGACGGCCAAGTCTTATAGGTTGATGTAAATGTTAAATATAGATGCTGTAAAACATTTTTGAGAATCAAGGACAGCTAAATACCCAATTTAATGTCTGTATTTAATAACTGACTTTTAAGTGGTAGTAATCACAGTTATCACACTTGCTGCATCCAAGCATACAGAAACTATAACTGATTCAGTGTTTCAAAGTGTATTTTCTGATTAAACTATTAATAAAACCGTATTCCCTAATATAGAACACTGGGAAACACTTCCTTATCTTCAAACAGCTGTAGTTCATTAATTCCTGACAACACGTTTGGAAACTTTGATTAAAACCTTTTTTCCACCTTTCAAAGACTTCTTTAAGATTATATCTCTTTCTGCAGAATTGAGTATGCTTGACCACAGTTCATATTTTAAGTATTGTCCATGATAACATTAAATATGCAAAAAGTTAATGGTATTTAATAGAGCGTGCGTCACCTCAGTATACCAGTAAGTCTGAGGCTGTTATCTGTGTGTACCTGAGCAAATCATGAAATTGGAAACTAATTTAACTTGTGCGGTAAGAAGCACATTTCACAGTTCATTTGACTGTTCATGAAACACATGACAGCAAATCACCTTAATACCTCAAACACTTTGTTTCCAGTTCCAACTTTTAACTGGTATTTTGAAAATATGACTAAATAATGACAGTTGTGTAGTATCCATGAAAAACCTTGAGATTAATTTTCCGCACACTTTCAATGTTTAATGTCAAAAGAAAATACCAGGACATTCAGGCCATCATTGAATTGTGAATTTGTTTTCAGCTTTAGGATGGAGGGGGATCATTTACAGATTTACTAATTCAATTAGCCCTGGATTAACAAATAGCATATTAAGTCTTACACTATTAAGCTCACAATATACAACTACTCTGAGTGAATCACAAACAAACGAGTTACAAATTTTCTTGTGCAATGCTCAGTTATACTTTAATGTCTTTTTTTCTCTCTCTGCCATCTCCTTTTTCATTGTAATGTTATTCATTACAGATGTTGATGAATGTCTGTCCTGGATGATATAACATATTGATCACAGCTATTAGCTCTTACAAAAGAAAACAGCCGCAGAATTTCTGCTGAGGGAGGCAGCCTCAGTAATCTGCAACAAGGCTTCAGTCTTGAGTCTGTGATAGACGTTAGCAAAGCCTGGGTTGACAGGAGACATAATTGAGTCCATTTTGATGACATAAGCCTTGCTGATTCTATTTAGTTGGGAATTTTCAAGCTCCCCCATGTTGCCAAGTGTTGATGTGAGGTCAGCTGGGAGCTAGCTGCTAACCATCAGCGCACAGTGCTCACCTGGTCTGACACCTGCTCTCTGTGCAGGCAGTGTGTTTGGTTGAGGCTCAAATCTCCAGTGTGCTGGGAAAGCTGAAATTATGCCTCCTAGCCTGTGTGTGTCTGTGTAGTACGTGCATGCATAAGGTTGTATCTGTATTTATTTGCCTTGTGTACGCATATGTCGCAATGGATATGCGTCCACTTGCACTCATGCGAAAAGACAGCGGGTTAGTACCCCCTACCCCCTCCCGCCCATCTTGCTCAGTTGGATCTCACTCCCAGATCTGTCAGGCGTCTGTTGACGTGTCCTGGATGTGACATGCCACCCACAATGAAGGAGTGGAGCAAACCATCAAGCTTTTTCTCATCGTTTACACAAGTACCTACTATGAACAGCCTGTAACCTTTGCCCTCAGAGGTTAAGCAGATAGCCTTGCATTAGTCTTAGAGTTGGAGTCTAGGTAATCTCATCAAAAAGGGTTCAGTTGGTTGTATGCCCATTATGTAAAATTCCTCCAAAAGAAACAGTTAAATCTGGGTTGTTGTTTTTTTCAGGTTTGTGTACTTTCTCCTGCAAGCTTAATTATTTTCTGAGCTTTAGGGAGTTATTTCAGTACAGAATTATATTATGCAAATCACAAATAATTGTTATTAGGCTTCACTGGTATATTGGTAATACAATATTTAATCTTTATTTAGCATATATTATCCAATAAAAGTTTAATAGTTTGGCAAAGAACCATTTGTATGTATTTAGGACTACGTCAACTAAAAGTATATTAATACGTTATCTGTGTGCACTTAAGGTCAGCTCTTTTTTACTGACATGTAATTAACTGTAGAATCAGTTGCTTGAAATCACCTGACATTGGACGCCTCCAGCATCAGTGTGACAGTAATGCTGCATGACAGTGGCAAGTGACTGTACTGGGCATACTGTACAATCAAAGTGCATATACATAAACATGCTGCTTGTTCTAGCAGTGAATGTGGGTCTGCATGTTGCTTCATAAAACAATATGAATGTTCTGAATGTCATGTGCAATGATGCATTGCATTTTTACTGAGTAGAAAGACAATTAAAAAACAAATCAGCCCATGAAGCACACAGTGCAACAGCTGAATATATATGCAGTTTGTTTAATTGACCATGTTCACTTTATTCGTGCTACTCATAAGTAACTGCATGACCGGAAATAACAGTTTAATGAAGAAGCAGCAGCTCTTTATTATCAGTTACAAGTGTATGAACACAGCAGAAATGCCACACAGAGGAAAAGAGTCGCCAGCCTTACGCTGACATTAGCCGCATTAGCAACTTTTTCACATGTGGGTCATGGCCGTGCTTAATGGATGAGGCCACACTGTGTTATGTAGAGCGACACACACACACAGAGAACATGACTCTCCAGGGTTCAATTTAGTTATCACCGTCACAGCACTACACTGCGACCACGTAGTCCAGGATTAGGCGCCCCAGATTTCACAGCTTTTAAGAGAGAATATTAACATGAATTTTATTATTCCATGTAAGCACAGACAGAAATGTACATATCCAAACATAGGTGGATGGTTTTTACCTAATGTCTTATTAGTTTGTTGGAGTGCTCAGAATTGCATTTTAAATATAACTGTTTTCCTATTTTGAGAGAAATTCTAATAAAATACCCAATAAGGCAAAGGAGCTGGAACTTAGGTGGCATTTCTTCAGCATTAAAGTCTTCTAGTTGAGTCATCAGTAAAAAGATTAACAACTGACCTAAAAAGTCAAAAGTAAAAGTCTGTGTGCACATAAATAATAAATATTAAAATTCTGAGGATGGAGGCTAAAGATTGTGATGTTAAGCAAACATAAAACACAATCTGCAGCGTAAATCAATTTACATTTAGATACTGGGTCAATTTTGGTAATTCACCCACCACAGTGTTATGTTCTGCTCACAATTACAGTGACTCTGATTTGCTCCTTTCATTGGTTTCTTTGGTGGTGGCTCATGGGTACTGTAGTAGTTAGACTGATCCACCATGCCAAAATGAGGGACAAAACATGATCTTTCAGAAATAATTAAAACTAGGTGAGAACATATACATATACAGCTGCCAAAATATCTGAGTCCCATCCAGTTTTTTCCCTATGATAAAAAACACAGGATATTGTTTAAAGATAAATTTGAATTGGGATTACAAAATGAGAAAGTGGGGGTGTTTCTGCATGAAGTGAGCACGAAAGTATGATAGTTCCAAAATCTCCCATAGGTGTTAATTTGTGGTCTCTGGGTATGGGAACATGAGAATATAATTAACATCATTTTCATTGTCATCAAACTCAGTGACCCCTCCTTGGAGGATTGTCATTGTTTCATCACAGCATAAGAGAGAAGATAAAAGGGATTGTAAGACTGAGGTCTGGTCATTTTTCACTATTTTTCTGCATGTCCTGCGGATATGTGAAGATATAAAGCATGTGAAATAGCAACTTCTGTTTCTGTCCACACATATGATCCCAGAGCGGTTAGTACATATGAGTTCTCATTAACTGGGAAAACTATGTTGTTTTCCTCAAGAAAATCAATTTATTTCCATGGTGATGCTATCCTCCCTTGTCCAATTTCCTTGGTTGCTTTTTATGGATAGCTTTATTGAACTTTATTAAAAAAGAGAAGAAAGAAAAGAGTTAGTAATTTCTCACGCTCCGTAATATCAAGGTTTGTGGAGGTTGATCATTCGGAAAAGCTAAAAAGGTTATCCATAGATTTTTTAACCATGTAGCATTATAATCCCTTAAAACAATTATCCCTTATATGTATCACTCTTACTGTAACCAAACCAAATAAAGCATTCAATCCAGAAAGAATAAATTCATAATCACTGGGTGTAATGCTAAACATGTACTAAATCTGACCAAAAAATGTTAGCTTGCTAACATACTGCATAGTAATAATCCATTTGCATTTCAGAAAGTTAACAAACAACATTTTCTTTGTCCACAATTTTCCATCTGTAGTGTTGAAACCAAAATATTTTACACAATCTTTCTCAGTGGGTTTGTTGTCACGGATATTTGCTTATCAAAGATTGCTAGTTTTTCCTCTGTTTTGTGTTAGCAAAGAGAACAATGTTAGCCTAGTTTACTGAGAAACAGAATGCATTTTACGATCTGGGGTACACAGTCACTCCACCAGAATCAAACAGATCATTAAAGATTGAAATGTTACTTTAATAGTGAGAAATTTCTTGTACTGTATACTGAAATAAAATGGTTTAAATCACAAATATTAAACTAAAGGGAAAAGACCTTCAATTCTCAATCTTGGTTGCCTTCGTTGGTGTATTTTCACCAAGTGTTTAGACTTTCCCATGTTGTTGGAGGCACAGAATTGAGACGAGCATAGACAGCTCTGCCTGAGACAAACGGCACACAGCTTTCTCCAGACTTAATGCCTTTGTTAATTTGTTTACCTTGATCAAATAGACCTCATCACTAAAGGAATTTGTCTCCCGAATGTCTTTGGCCGGTCCTGAGCTATAATTCAACACAGTCACTCCATTTGTCAGAGGGAGCCCTGACAGTCAGTCTAATTAGTTTGGTTGTGACAAAGGAGCTGTCTTGAGGAAAGTGGGAACATCAATCCATCCATGTAGGCATGTATTTTTATAATATAGCCAACATCATAAACATGCCTGTTAGTTGTTGGGTAAAACTGTATGCATGACATGGTCTAATGATCAGTTCAGTTTAAACAATATTTCCTTTAAAGTTGTAAATATCTATTTGTTGTCAGGTTTTTTTTATTATGTTTTGATGAAATGCCAAACAGTAATTTCATTCCTGAGTGTTTTAATAAAAACTGCATGCAAATTAAAGATATGTTGTGTTAGATGTAAGTTAGTGATACAGTTAGCATAGCCTATACTACCTGGCCTGCTGGTGTAAATTTTCACACCTTTTTGTGTAAACCTGTCTGTGTTGGAGAGTGAACATGCGCCCCATCACATCAAATGAGATGGAGTGCTGAAAGAATTCCATTTATAACAATTTCCCATTTTTATGTGACTTCTATCATGTTTGATATTGCTTTTGTAGACATTCATATATTTTATAAAGTATGTCATATAAACCAGAAGCAATAATTTGTGTGGGGTTTTTTCTTTAAAAATACTGTGTTTCTGCAGTCAGAGAGGACAGTCAAGGGAGAACATCATGTATCATTTAAGAGTCATTTTAACAGCATGACATTAAAGTTAGTGGTTATCTGCCTCTCCTGACATTCCTAAAAGCCACTTCTACATAATCCGGAAACACGGAAAAATTACGAGTTCCCTCAACGGCTTTTTGGCCTCTGGCTGTTTTTAAAATGTTCTACAACATCATTCTCTAGAGGACTGTTTTTGAGAGGTACTGTTCACACATTCACAACGAAGACATCCTCTCTGTCACTGTTATTGCTTTCTTGCCAGCCCTACTGCGTGTCTATTTCATTTCTGATATATTAAAGCTTCAAATATTCATGTAATTAAATATTCATAAATATGGGTGAATTTTGTTAAAGTTGCTTTGCTTTGAGTGTGTCTGATAAATTGGCTCCACAGAATAACTGAATATACCCCATATGTGAAAAATTTATGTCTGTCTACAGAATTTTTACTTTACTTTTTTGTGTCACTTTCACATGGAAATATTTTTATTTTTCATTATATTGTTTTTTTTGCTCAGAAATGCATAATACTAGCTATATTGTTTACTGTAGAACAAAATGATCATTGAGCTTTTTTCTGTGTAATAATGGAATTACACATTCTAAAAAGATGTTCCATTTTTATGATGTTATAATTTTAAGATCTGTGCACCACATACAAAGCTGTCTTTACTCTAGAAGTGTCATAGCCAGATATCCGTTCAAGGGTACTGTAAATACTCAAAGCCTGAGTAAATAAAACCAAAACTGTACCAGGTGTAAATAGATACCCAGTTTCATGAACCACTATGTGTGCACCTCAATATTACAAAGAAGAAGATAAACAGCATGAGAACAAACCAAAAAATACACTTTTGTATGCATACATATGATGAAAAAGATCAAAAGATCAGTGTACAGCAGTATAACCTCCTTTATTGTCAAATCTAGCAGTTGAAAGTGAAAGAGCTGGTGAAGTTAAACATTCAGTATTGAATGATCAAAAATACAAGCACAACACAGTAAATACAACATCAGCATAGGTTTACCATCAGCTCTTTTTTTGTACAGACACATTTTTTTTTTTTGCATGTGCAGTGTCTTCACCTTTATATCCAAACTGCTCTGTAATATTATGCAGTACCCAAACTGGAAACATTTGTAGGATCAAAGACAAGGTTTCACTTTACCTGAAAACTGCAGGTAAAGTGATGTACTCTAACTTCTTGTTCTATCAGGCATACACACACACACACAGGATGAGCCACATCCACTGAGGTCATTTCATCCCCTGTGGAGAGGAGATTGGTAATGTTTTCAACCTTCGGAGAAATCATTGCCAAGTTTGAGAGAGAAGAGATTTTTTGTAGCTTTGTGGACTCAAGAGGCCTCAAAGAATCTGTATAAACCCTAGGTTCTATCTTGCAACCGGCGTTTGATGTCAGCTGAGGAAGATCCGTACAGCAGCCTTTCATTTTGCGAGTAAAAGAAGCGGCAGCAATATTCTCACACTAAGGCATATTGATTTCTTAACTTCCTACAAAGGTGGTATGCAGCAAGTCGATACTGCTTTGCATTTACATATCACCTTTGTTTATTTGCTTTGGTGAGACTCAAAGCTTGTGTTAGAAAATTAAGAGTAGATTTGACCAATTTAATGCTGATATAGAGATATGTTTTCTATTTATCTCATCTCAACCCAGAGAAACATTACATCTAAATATGATTTGACCTGCTGTGCTGATGCAGCACAGATGTTAATGGAAATTAACATTCATAGCCAGGCAGGTTTTATCTGCTTCTGCATTTTGTTTGCACACCTTGCTGTTCAGTACACAACCCCTTTAAATGTAATTAAGTCTCTGTGGTGTTCGGAGCCTGATCACACTTGTTTACTCATTGTTTTTTTTAACTGTGGTAACAAGGTTTTTAAGCACTGAAGTTCATGGAATTGTTGTACTGCTGGTGTGGTGCAAGACCGTGGTGATAATTGACCATTTGCTTAAGTGATTATTCCATCATAGCTTAGTGACCCTTACAGGTACCTGTCAGGCTTTGGATTTGTCAGCATGCCAAAATAGTGTTTGTGGGAATTTAGTAAGAGATATTCAGTATTTAGAGAGTGTGGAGATTAATGTCTTTTCTCAGCCTTTTGCCAAACCAAAATTACAAGAGCGAAAGTGCAAGGAATTAATCAAATAATGTGGTTTTATGCTTTGATGTATATACAGCCAAAACTAGGTGAAATGAGCTGTACTTGCAAGGACAAGGAGCATATCATTAGTAAGCTACCTTTATTTGGTTACAGGTAGCATTAAATAAGCCCCATTCATAACTACAGCACTTCTACTTGGTAGTATTCCTGCTGTGAAGAAGCTGGTGCAGGATATGCTTAGAGTTTAGGGTAACATTAACCACTCTGTCTTGGTTTATATATTTAACCAACCTCAACCAATATTACCTGACATAGTATTATGTTTGCCAAACACATTGGCTAGCTTTCACCCTAAAGGCCTGTTATTAACATTAAATAACTTTAATTTGTAACTAAAGGTCGATAGCACAGAGAAAGCCTCACATAAAAACTGATATATAAGTATCATTTTTGGCTGTACCTGACAGACACAGTAGAAGCAGCAGATCCTCCTCTTCTTCATTTTATAAGCTACAAGCTATCAGCACCAAAATTCAGCATGGATATGCAGCCTGGCTATGTATGTCTGTCTATGTATTTGTATGTCAGTGTGTGTGTTTGTGTGGCTAGCAGGCAGAAAGCCAGCGTGACCCAACTTCAGCTTTTCAGCTTTAGTGCAGTGCTGCAGACAGCTGTGCCACAAACACGCTGCTGTGGATCACCGCGAGGGCCTTTTATTTAGGTCACATTCTGTGCTTCAGCGGCCAACAGAAGGGATCTCTGTCAACTGCAATGAATACCTTTAGTTGGACACAGCCCACTTTTTAAGTGCCCCAGCAAGAAGCGGACACTGTGTGTATCTGTGTAGTATGCAATGTGTGCTTTGTGTGAGTTCACAGAGAGTATGATGCAGAGTGTTGGGGGGGATGGCCACTACGTACTTTCCATTTTTGCTCTAACAATACAAGAGTAATGTACTGGCTTAATTCTTTCCCAGAGTGATTTAATCCCCCCGGTTTAGCCCCAACAAGGAAATTACATTAATAATTTTCCCAATTTTTCAATTAATCCAGCTTCCAGTTTACCTCAAAGAAAATAATATATCTGACTCACTCTATAAATGTTCATAAATACATCCTATATGGGCCCTATACAGTGTCCTCTAGTTAAAGAACTGATATGATATTTCATTCCACTGCTCTGTCTTCCTCATTTTCTCACGATATAAGCCCCCCACCCACCCCTCCAACATAGACACACAGTGGCCTTTGGTAGTGCATTATAAATTGCAGTAATGAATTCCCCACACAGGCTTGGCCACACTGCTGTCACATTGCTACACTAGGGTGCGTGGGCTCTTATTATTGTCTCGTTAGCTTCACCTCCAATCCATTGGAAACAGTCTGGGTTCAGCAGCTAGCCAGCTACAGCCCCAGATGGGTAAGAGAGGCAGTTTAAGGGTGCTGATGGATGCCATTGTCTTCATGTCACCATGCAAGGGAAAGGTCGTTTATTGCTGGTTGCCTTGACTGGTCCAAAAGCTGTCCGCTTGGTTTTACTGGCCAATTAGTTTACCCTCAGAGGATAGCTAGAGGTATAGAGGGAAATTGTGGGATAAAGCTGTGATCATTTGTTGTGTTTGTGTTGGGGAGGGGATGTGCATGTCTGCACACTGAAAAAAGCAAAAATAAATGCTTTTGTCAAATACTACCTGATCTGTCACATCCTCTGTTCTGTGAAAACACTTAGGAAAATGCATTGGGCATTTTTGGTACAATGATTAAGACACTGCTGTGGATACCTACATTTCTGCAATTTGAGTTACACTGATCCTTCATTTCTATAGTTCTTCTGTACCCTTGAATAAATATAGCACACTCCCAAGCTTAAAATAGATCTGAACTCTTTTGATATCTCATCTTCCTTTGTTTCTCGCTATTTCCTCAATTCCCTGTCACTTTTTCACTGAAATCTACCAGAAATGTGAAAGAGGAAGCTTGAGGACAGATCAGGGACCTCATGCCAAGTGTGGTCTATATTTAGAGATCCTGCTTTTGAAGTTTTGAAGGACAAAATTAAAAGGTAGAGAGAGAAGAATACATCCACGTCCTGTCAACATCAGCAAGTTTTCTCGTCCCTGAAGGACTGCCAAAAAGAATCTACATCAAATTAAAGCAGATAAAGACATTACACTGTGCTTTCCGTATATGCAAATGTGAGATATTCATAAGTCTATTTTCTCTCTCTCTCTCTCTGTCTGTCTCTCTGTTCTTATTTGTTTGTCTGTTCTTCCTCATGCTTGTATGTTTCTTTGTAGAGCTAGTTTTGGGGCCTGTGCAGACTTCCCGCAGCAGTAGTTGGATGTGCATGTCGACCTGGCCACGATGACAATGAAAGGCCTGTCCAGCAGCCGTAGTCACCACCACACAGTGACCTGCGACCCCTCTTACGACTCCATGACCCTGGGGCACTCAGATCGACGGTCCTACTTCCTCAATCCTGGAGAGGCTCATCCTGCTGACCACCCCTGTTACACCCAGCGCAGCTCCTTTCAGTCTGAGTGTGGTGGCTACCCTGATCTGGCCAGCTGCACCTTCCCACGCAGACATTACAGCTCCCACCATGAGCTAAAGGAGGAGTGTGGTGCTCTGGTGCCTTACACAGGGCCAACAGGGAGCAGTAAAGGAAATGGAGGAGGTGGAGGAAACAACAACCGCATCCCTTCTAACCTGCTAGAGCAGTTCGAGCGCCAGGCACCAGTACGACGTGAGGGCTACCACACACTGCAGTATAAACGCACTGCAGTAGAGCACCAACGCAGTGATAGCCCTGGACGAATCCGCCACCTTGTTCACTCTGTTCAGAAGCTTTTCACTAAGTCCCACTCCCTGGAGGGGCCCTCAGGGTCTGGTGGAGGAGGAGGGAGTGGGAGGATGAATGGCAGCAAATCCAGTCCTGATGACCCACCCTCCTCTTCTGGCACTCTGAAGCACAGCAAGCGCAGTAAGAGTAAAGACCGTTCCAAGTCAGAGCCTAAGATGCGTACTGCCATCTCAGGCTACTGGAGCTCAGATGATACTCTTGATCGGGAGGTATGCCTCTACCACCATCACCATGGGGGCAGCAGTGGGGCCCCACCATCTGGGGTCATGACCATGGGGCGCCAC
>JANJYP010186212.1:0-11269 GCA_024605115.1 Rastrelliger brachysoma
TAGGAATATATTTTGTGACTCAAATATATACTATAATATTGCAAACATCACACAATAGTAAAAGAGGTTCACTGTACCATTTCAAATCACAGCTACATTCAATCATGCAAAACAAGTTGAACTTTGTAGACTACAGTTTGCTTGTAATTATTTATACACCATAATTTTGAAAACCCTAACATTATAATTTCCAGTCGCCTTCATATCTCATGTAAAGACTGAACATCCATACCCACAGTGTATAAGCACAACAAGCCATTCTTTACACCCCAGCAGTGGGAGTGTGTAAAATGAACTCTAGTACGCTGTTTTATTGCTTCATGCAAAAGACAGTGTCCTGAAGTTGTTTGCAGACTTGGTAAAATGCAACTACCATGCAGCAACATTATTAAATCAATAAATCTGAAGTCACATGTGAGCTTATCACTCAAGTGAGGCAATGTTATTGAACAGAACAATGCAAATTATGCAACAAACAATTTACATGTTAGATATAATGAAATAAATCAGCCAGGCTTAAATATGAACCAACATCATTTTACTGCATATTGTATTGGCATCCTGCCCATAAAGCAAGTTTTATTTATAGTTTATCTATTGTAACACATCATGCCTAGTGTGCTTCCATGTCCCAATTGTAAAAAAACAAAAACTTAAGAAAACATATCAATGGTTTTTTGTTATGAGTTCTGTTCAAAAATAAATAAATAACCACCCAATATGTCACTATTCAGAAAATTGACAGCCCTATTACATCATCATTTTACCCTATATACTATAGCTTGAGGGGAGGACGCTGACTGATATACTACTGAAATATTTCCCACTGGAAATTTTCTTTTCTTTCTATTTTCTATTCTTTCTTCATGTGTAATGAAAACAACCAATGTAGGATGTTAAAGGGTTGAAGTAATAGCTGTTATCTAGCTTATAAAATCTAATTCATTCATTCATTCGAAAAAAAAAGGGGGGGGGCAGTAAAAGCACCCAAAATATCATAAAGTCCAGTCAGCATATTCTCACTAACATTTCCGCCAGTGTGACTTCATCAGTGCCTCTGACTGATTTCAGTAGCTTAAAAACATGACTGATAGTGTGCTCAAATCCACTAGGTCAAGAAGAAAATGGGGGCATCTCTTTGGCATTACATATTCAGGCCATTGAATGAGAATCAGGTTAACATAGCGTTCAAACAGCAATATGTTTCTGCTGGTATACATTGGAATTCCTCTCATGTATTGCTTGAACAAAGATAATGAACACTTTGATGTTCAGAAGCCATGTGAGATATCTTAACCGTGTCTGTACATGCTGTATCCCATTACTCCCTGAAGTACAGATAACAGCCAGGGCTCCACACTAGAAAACAGGGAGAATTTTATGGGTCACTGTATTCTTTAGTCTATTTAAAGAAGTAAACTGTTTTAGTGCTCTGAGAAAATGTGGGATCACCATGACTTCATGAGTAGCAGGGTTTCTTTTTGATAAAAATGCCAAATCTGTTGTTTTAGTTCAGTAATATCAGACAGAGTCAGAAAATAACTTAAGGTTGTAGTTATACAGTAACATTAAACTGTAACTGTCCCTTGAAAACTAGCTGCAGTGTATAGTACAGTTGAATGTCCTTCCCCTCCCCCACTCATGTGCAATATAAATATGTATCATTCATATTTCGGCTTGAATAAAATGACTCAAACTGCACTGATGCAATTTAACGTGGTGAAGGTTCAGTCTTGTGCTATTAAGAACATGTTAAATAGCCTAATAATTAATTAACACGGGATAACCTTCAGCCTCTAAAAACTTAGTCGATTTTGCTAAGTAGTAAAGCTGAGCTACCAATATTTTTAACACGAGTGGAACAAACTCGCCACAACTAACCAGTGCCAGCAAAGTCATATGTTTGCATAACTAACAGAAAAAAGAGGAAATTAAAATAGAGAGAAAGAAGTAGGAATTTCAACACACGTGTGAAGTCAGCGGGTGACTAAGATGTGTGCCGGCAACCTCCTAATCAACGCCATAATCACCAATTTCAGAAAGTCATTATCCTCTTCGCATAAAAAAAACCTCAGACATAAACACAAGACGCAGTCTTGAATGCAGTGCAGCTTAAAACCACGCCACTCGAGTTTCTTTTCTTTTTTGTAACTGACTTACCTTTATATTGTGAGAGTGAACTCGTGGTGTCCGCCGCCACCTCTTCCTCTTCCACAAGGAGAAACCCTCCAACTTCAGTGAGCTAGCAACGACTTTCCTCCCATTTTGCTTCTCGTCATACTTCAACTTCCGACCGCTGGTGTATGACTCACTGTCGGCTAATTTGATGGGGGCGCGCTAACAAAGCGTAGTCTTACCCAGCCACACACATAAACACAAACACAAGCATATACACACAAGTGGCGGTAAAGTTAGAATAAAGCCGAGTTTCTGTGGCTGGGGGCAGCGGGCTACTCTGGAGTTTCACCGTTCACTGACAACAGCAACATGAAGAGACAGCAGCAGGCGGTGAACGTAGCGGGAGAGAGACCTAGACACACACTAGAGAAGAGAGAGAGAGGGGAGGGGGGACTAACTGACCTTAAACCTGAATATTGAAACTACCCTTACTACTAAACGTGTTATATGTTGCATATCTGACTCCCCCTAATTTGGTAGATTATGTATTGCTAGATATCTCTACTACGCGCTCTTACATAAAGAGATTAAAGTGTGTTGTGGTTACAATGGCTGTGAGTCGCTACTGTATGTTTGACACAGTTATCTTTTAAAATGGCGCAAACATGGCTCAAACTTCAGCTGAAACATACATTTTGGTTGCAGTTAACACACTTCCCCCAAAATCGTGCTCATGTGTAATATGACTTTGATGTTTCTGTTGTAGTGTAAAGCACTGAGCTGAGATACAGTCGAGCATGTTGCCTATCCGGCCTGTGAGCGCTTCCCCTCCCCCACGCTTCTCTATTTTTCGCCTGCCCGGTCACACAGCGGTTGATTAATTCTCCCTTCGCCTTGCTCAGTCATTCAGATTTGGAAAGTAAATAACAAGTTGACATCATTACGGCTCTACACTGGTGTGACACATTCCTTTGGTTACCGTACACACGGTAGTATGTGCGCACGACATTGCCTGCTACAACTGCTCAAGACAGCCTAACGTAGCCTACTGTATATCTTTTGTTGAATAACCTATAAGAACATCACGGCTGAGGAGGTTACTGTGGAAATGTAATAGGTTGTAGACTACTGTTTACCCTATTTAGAATATTATAAATAATTCAACTAAAATGTAAATCTTAATTACATAATTAAAACAATATGTTTGATTACTTTATAATTAATTTTCAAATTTTTAACAAATGTGTTCAACTGTTTAGGTAAGTGTACCCATTAGGCCCACCAAAATCTAAGCTAAGATGCTTTTCATGGATATTGACTTGATGTATTAGGGAGATTGTTTCTTATAAAGCAAGACTTATATTTCATATGAAAATGTATTCGTGTTCTTAATAAGCAAACATCACGATTTATTTACAAAACATAAAAAAATAAAGAATTAAAAACAGTTTGTATTGTACAGTACATGTACAATATATTCAATAACCAGTGTTACTTCAAAACTGTAATGCATTATTTATTATGTTACTGTCATTTCCAAGTAATTCATTGCATTACAATATTACTGTATTTGAAATGTAAGGCATTATACTATATTTGCATTACTTTTAAGATACCAAAATAACTGTAAATATGGATTTGGCATTCTTAATGTAGCCCAGTGTGCTCAATTGGCTCATTATACATCATGGCATCAAAGAAAAAAAAAAAAAGAGCAATTTAAAGGAGAACTCTGGCCATTTTTGACCCCTATATAATTTTCTGGAGGGTCATCCACATCAACTGTAAAAAAAAAATATGGACATAATACCCGTGACGTCACCCATTAGTTTGGGGAGTCTGATTTTGAAGCTCATCCCCTATTTGCAGCAAAAGGGGAGCCTAGCCCAGCTGATTCTTAGCAAAGAGCTAATTACTCTCTGAACTCTCTCAGGCCTGTCACTCAAAGTAACCATGCCCCAATTTATTAATGAATTTTAAGCCTTAATAACACTAAAACGGTTGTGTAAATAAACCCCCTGTATAATATACAAGGAAACTATCAGTAGAGACCAAAGAAAATTTGTACCAGGCTGTAAATATGTTATTTAAAGCTGTAAAGTCCGCCATTTTAACATCCGGGTGAATGGAGAATTACTCACTTCTGGTCCCAGTCGCCAGCTGTAGCTGAGGAACTGCAGTTTTTGAACGCGGAAGTGAGCTTCACTAGTAAAACAACTCCCTCCTTGGTCACCCAGCGTTAAGGGAAACAAAAAACATGTTTAAAAGCGATCCAACCAAACTGGAGAGCTATAACACTAACTATGGGGGCAAATGTTTTAACCACATTTGGCCTTTAAACATACTAGGAAAACCACTCCAAGACCTGTGGAACATGAGCCTTTACGAGACACCACCATGCATATTGAACTAATAAAGCCTAGTGTAGCGAAACAGTATAAACTTTGTGTTTTGCATGGAGTCACTAACCTTAGATAGCTCCGTTTACATCCAGAAAAGCCGTTACTAGCTGATTATTGACAATCGACTAGTAATGTTGTTGAAACGTTTGCCCCCATAGCACAAGTTAGCCACGGGAGAACTCTAGTTTGGTTGGATCTTTTTTAATCACGTTTTTTGCTTCCCCACCACTGGGTGACCCTTGGGATAATGTTATAGGATTCAAAAATTGCTGAAGTTTTCCTTTAAAATATAGCCTAAGTTTTCCATTGAGTAGAGCAGGAATATGTTTTGCTTTTCTCTGTTCTATTATGTGTAGGACCAACCAAGTCTCTTTTGCTGTGCAAAATAAATTTAATTTACAAGCCTTAGAAATAAAATATGCATGTATGGTAGGTTTTTATAGATTGATTATGGTATTTTAAGACTTAAAATCAATTTCCCTTCAGGAAAACAAAAACAAAGCAATAAATCATCATCTATAATACTTTCTGGTAATATGGTGACTTTCAGTCAACCACCATGTTGGAAAGTAAGTGTAATTTAAGAGTTAACCAGTAACCATGACCACAGGATCCTAAAATCCTGACCACAGCCACAATTGTTAATGTATAGTTACCATGTATAATCTGAAAATGAAAAACTGTACTTTTTGATGTCAGATTGGACAGATATTATGACTCTTTTTATACTGTAGCAAGCCTATAAAAATATACTTATGTGAATAACAAGATGTCACTATCTCACAGTAACACCAACAGAGATAATAAATATTTGAAGACGTTATGAGATCTTTGAGGTCCATTATGGATATTACAGCAAGTCAATTCTCTGTAACAGATTTTATTTCTGTAAACTGAGAGAGTACAAAGTCAACATTGGATATATTTTCCCTGGGGATGCCTTTCACATCTGTCTGCAGATACCAGCTAATTATTGTATCACTTCTCTTTGTCTATTATGTCTCTACAGGTCACAGATAAATTACTATATATGTCACTGGTGACATTAAGCAATACATACCTGCATGGTATTCCCTCATACAATACAGTGGGGCAGGCACTGAAAGAAGACACAGACATACAATTGTCAGGGTCTTGGTCAGAAAGTGCTTTACATAATGATTGTCATCATATTGTATTCACCACCTTTCCATTCATAGGACATCCACTCATACAGGATCCCTTAGAAAGAGAGCCAGTCTTGCTTATCTGTTTGGCAAGTTGTTTACAGGCCACACACAAAATGCTACAGATAATGCAGACCACAGACCATTGCATAGGAGATGACTAATGTCACATAGTCCAGTGTCTTTGGTGCCTTAATATTCTCAGCGGGAAGAGATTATACTGTTGCCATTCTTGCATAGTGTGTTGTCATTTTAGAAAACTGATGTTGACTTTATTTGAAGAGGGGCATTTTACTCCTCTGTATTGTTCGTATTGAGCCGCAGGCAGTTCTAGCAATAACATCAATCCACAAAGTATGAGATGTCAGCTATGGAGACAACTCTGCTTGGTACTGCTTAGTATTCACAAAAGAGTTATTTGTGTCCCACAAATAGGATGAGGATAACGCCAATGTTATTTCTTTAGTTATTCAATAAAAAGACTAAAACCAACAATGTATTTGTCTGTCTCTCAATGCCTCCTGACTTCCTTACCCTGTCTGTGGCACCCAGCCCCAAGCCTTTTCATTCCTACTGAAGCTTTCCAAAGTAGTTAAACTGGGCAGCACAATTACAGGCTGCAAACAAACCCAACTGTCCTATCACCATGGCAAAGCTGTCCAACACTACTGCAGCTTTCCCTTAAATCACTACTTGCAGCTCCTGCTTTCAGGGCAAAGGTACAGAGTCCCCTGTGCAAAGAAAAACATCTACAGAAAATCAGCCATCCCTATTACCATAAAATGTCTTAATCAGTAAGGACAGCCACTTTTTGAAGCCAGCCTGCTACATCAGCACACATCACTATATATCTATTTATTCAACCCTGATTCAGTCCACACCAACAAGTACCTGGTGGGCCTTTTAATGCAGTGTATTGTGTTTGTATGTAAATGTGTCTTAATGTGTCCTGTCTGGATGTTAAATGATGTGTTTAAATGTACCCTTTTAATAGCTGTATGCTAAACATGCAAGCCAAAGATACATGTCTGTCTTTTGCATGGTAAAGAAAACAATAGTGTTTTCTGGTCTAACATATAAATCTAACATGGGTTTTTAAAAGGGAAATTATTTTCCTAAAACAGCTGATCACTGTAATTCTTAGAAAACATTACACGAACAGGAGAATTTTGTCAATTTGTTGGAGACTATTTTCTGCCACAGATAAATGGATATATGAAATCAGTTCGCCAGCTTCTCCAAAATCTATTTCTTTCTGAATACTTCTTTCTCAATAGTAAATGGTTATATAGAGTGCTGTGAAGAATCAGGGTTTCTCATTTCTGTGAAATGACAAATTATAAATGGGCTTCATGCAGTTTAATGGAACTATATACAAGTGAAACTGTCAGCATTTTAAGATGTATCTTCCTTAAACAGATCTTATTTGGATGAATGTTTAAATGGATGAATACCTTCTGACAAAAAGAAAAACATCTTAAGATTTGCTAAAACAGCATTTACTGCAAGGCTATTTTATAGTATGGCCTGTCTGTCAGCGTTTCCTTTTCCTGTAAATGAAATTTGGTGTTTAATTGGGGCTTGATTAGAAAGCAAACAATGTACTGCACATACATGTAAATATAGGAATTACAGTAGTTACAGTTGAAGATTAGGCAGTAAAGTGAGAACAGTATTTTATAACCTTCATAACCATGAAGCAGCCTGTGTTACTGCAGTTGATTCCATCAACTACCATACCATTACCATTACTCATGAATAAGCAAGATACCCAAATTCCTTGGTTCAATACAGTTACTCCCCATCCACTAAAAGGAGCAATGCTTTTCTCTCTAGAAAGAAAAATCTCCAGGATTTACAGGTGCTGATATGATATGAGCCCCTTCACACTGCTGCAAACAGGCTCTGGATACAGCCTGATAAAGAAAGAAAGATAACATCATGTGCTGATAGTGGGGATGCCCTAAAATTCTAACGGACTGAAAAAGGACTTCCCTTCCATATTTATTTTTATTCATTTAAATGATTTAAAAATTGTCTTTGAATTTTTGTTGGCCCTCAGCTGAAACTCTCTGCCACTGCCTTTCCTCACACAAATAGTAGTAATGTCATCTTTATACATTTGTTTTTTCCCTACATTACATCAGCCATGTGCAGCTGTAAAGCTTCTTTTTGCTGCGTTTGTCAAGCTAGTTTCAGCACCATCATACAAGAACCTTATTTGCATGTTGGGTCTCTGTCTACTGCATGAATGCTCAAAAGCTCATTCTGTTGTCTCTGATCCAACCAACTGCCTTCTGCCCCTTCTGCTCTTCTATTACATGGTATATGGTATGAGCGCTTCCTGCCATAGAGCTGGGGCTGACCTCCTAACAAAGAACAGGTTCAATCTGCTTCCCCTCCTCCAACCCGGGAAGCTGATGAGGGTCACATGACCTCTCTAGACAGCACTGAGGAGCAATGGTAATATGTAAGGGTGGGGGAAGGGTGCATCAAGTCACACTACTGTTGTGTCGATATTAGGGCCAGGAAAGCACAGGCAAAGCTCAGTCTGTAGCAGGGGAATATCCTGTTGAGTATCTATTGCTCACTGTACTCTGGTGTCCATTGGCATATTGGATTTAGTTCTTTAAGCCCTGCTGCTTTATTTACACTGTAAAGAGAATAAGAGCATGGGGACCAAAGCGTCAGAGCCAGTCTGGAAGACAAGCCATCAGTAATTGTGTATGTGTATGAGGGTGTGTGTGTGTGTACGTGTGTGTGTGCGCGCGCACGTGCACATTTGAGCTAATGGCATTACAGAGGAAGAGCAAGCTTTGTGTACACACTATACAACACCTCCCCTCCCCCTCTGCAGTCATCCACATCGCCTACAGACGCAGAAGGTTTCTGTGGTACACTGTTATGTCATAGTCTACAGACCCATTTTCCAGACAAAGCAAAGCAGAATACAAAACTTTCACGTGCCTATGCTCTTTCTTCACATAAGCAAGGAAAGAGAGATAGGAATTGCCTTAAGCATGACATTGAGCTTCAAATGAACTATACAGAATGTGATCTGCTGCTAACATGCTGTTTATAAATCACAATTTTTTAATTGCTCTGCTTATTTTTAAGAATGTGTCTAGAAAATTGTGTTACTTTAGGAAGCTGCATTCCTCCCCCTGCCATAATCAAATTCCTTTGACAGAGCAAGGGGAGGGAAAGAAGGCGGGAAAAGCAGACAGATGTCAGAGATTCAAGGATTGAGGACAAAGGTCAAAGGTTGGTGACCTGATCATCCCACATACTACCCCTCCCTTTCCTCCCCCCTTTCTAGATAATAAAATTAAACTAAATGTTTCAAATTAATTTCTGCAGAACATTAAAGAAATGGTATGACATCTGCTTATTGATGCTTTCTTGCTGGGAGTTAGATTTGTGAACTGTTGCCACTATTATGTTTGTACGGTAAGTATGTAGCCAGAGTCAGCAGCTATTTAGCTTAGCTTGGCACAAAGACTGGAAATTGGGGGAAACAGTTAGTCTGGTTCTGTCCAAATGTGAAAAAATCTACCTATCATCTCCTCGTAAATTCACTAATGAACACCATGTATTTTCCTTATTTAATCCACGCAAAAACAGTAAAAAGAACAGTTCTCTATTTTACAGGAGGACTAATTCCTGATCAGAACAAGTAGATATTCTGAAAAATTAACATTTTTACTCTGCAAGTTGCCACATAACTGCTGCCAGCCAAAAAAAATCAAGAGGTTCCTCACCCCCTGTAAAAAAAATCAATTTGTCATTTTTACTGTTTGGCTTTTGTACAGATAAAAGCATATGAAATATAACGTGTTTAATTAATGAGCTTTACCTGTGCGGCTGATTTTGTTACTTTGTAAAGGACTAGGCTGGCTCCTTGTTCTCCCTGTTTCCAGTGGCTGTGCTAAGCTAAACTGACTAGTTGCTGGATCCAGTTGCAAATTTATTGTCAAACCTCTCATTTAACTCTTTACAAGAAAGTGAATGAACATATTTCCCTAAATATCTAACTGTCTCTTTAACAAACAAAGGGAGCATAATGTGCATAGTTGTCTCTTTTTGCAGCCTGTCTTTATACTTTACAGTAGATGATTTTAAAATTTGCAAACAGTGGATTAAAAACTGCCAATGGTGATATTAAAGTTGAAGGGTTCTGTATAGCACAAATGTCACAGATGTGTTTCCATGGAGACCATTGTATGTGTCAAAAGCTTGAGATGTTATACATTCCTATTAGGTATCACTACATCAGCCTATTCATTCAGTGATTCATTTGGATGGTATGATGTCTGTAAAAAAACAAATATTTACTGTATCATTTGTTATTTCCTTAGTTCATTGACAATGACACAGTTCACCAGTTTAGTGTAATGATATGCGTATAGCTTTGGAAAGTGAGGCCAATTAATATTATAGTCTATAACATAATTATATTTTTAATATTGACTTGAGCTCAAAATAGAGTTATGGTTATCTGACTGGTGCTGAAAATATAGGTCTAGGTCAAGATAGCTTTTTATCTTACAACCACAGGTAATTTAAAATCATTCCTGCTGTATGATTTATAGCTGTGAGAATCTCACTGGAGTTGTGATCTCCCAGTGATACTGTATTGCTACTGTAAAGATTGGGGGATGGGCAGGTCTGCTGTGCAGTAGATCACTGGTTTCAGCCTCCTGCTTTGTCATAGGAACATAATGCTGTGTAATGGGCTTTCACACAACTAGACATCCAACACAGCTTTGTGTCATGTCACTCCACATAATCACCCTCCTGACGTCCAGGTTCAGGAGATGACATTTGAACATGGTTGTCATGGTTTTGTTGTGCCTTCTGGCAATAAATAACAACAACAACAAAGAGAAGCACAGAGATTTACACGTGTCTGAGAATGATGGGGTTGTATAACAGACATGAGAGAACAACAGTAGCTGTGTGTTCTCACCTTCTGACGAAAGTCATTCATACAGAGATATCAGGCACCTCCTGATCTGATACTCCTGGTCTGTAAAATAAAATGATTCACTGCTAACTGTTAACATTTCCTTAACAAATTAGGTTATAAAACATGGATAAATCTGCAGATACTATGTAAGAGTTGTGTTCGTGTGAAAAAACATTCAAATGGATGGGTGGGTGTGTGTGTGCATGCTCCTGTGACACAGAAAAAGTGCGATTACATTAAATTTCAAAATGTGTTCTATTTTCCATCATATCTGATAATTGTTTGCCTCAGACGAGAGAACAAAATCCCCCTGTTAAATTCTCCATTGTTGGGTATTAATGCTGGATCATCTCCTGGAAAATATTGTGTGAAGGAGAGAGAAAAAGAGAGAAAAAGAGATTAGTCAATGTGCTTGTCTAGACCTAAAATTTTCCTGTGGACACAGTGCCATCTAGTGGTACCAGATGATACCTACTTCTTAATGAGCATTGAGATATTCCTTATATTTTTTTGCAGCAGTTTAAATCACTGCTGTTTCATAACTCTGTAGTCTTTTTGGCTATTTATTGAATGAGAAAACAAAACAATGGCACACCTTGCAAAAAAGGTGCAGT
>JANJYP010186230.1:0-15807 GCA_024605115.1 Rastrelliger brachysoma
TCTTGGTCTATTATCATGAGATCGCTGCTTGTCACCTTCTCTCCATCCTTCCTCTCTCTCTTTCTCCATCTGCTCCTCTCCTCCTCCACCTGACTCATTCCTCTCTCTTTCCACTGTTTCCTACACCTCCACATTTCTGCCCTCCTGCCTTCTCTGACCTTTTATCTCCTCACTCACATTGACCCATCCTGGATTTTCCAACTGGATCTCACATGTCTGGATAATGATTCCAATGATATTCCTTTCAATTCTAAACTTAACAAAGTGTGTGAAGCTGACTTTACACAAGTAAAGTCCTTTTCTAATCTCTCCTCTCCTAAACTGCCTTTGACCCTGATTCCTCCCTTTTTTTCCTTTTCTGATTCTTTCAAACAGACAAAGAAACTATGACACATCTTCTTTCAACAGCTTACCAACAGTCACTATCTCCCTGAAAAACTCNATTTGACCCTGATTCCTCCCTTTTTTCCTTTTCAGATTCTTTCAAACAGACAAAGAAACTGTGACACATCTTCTTTCAACAGCTTACCAACAGTCACTATCTCCCTGAAAAACTCTGCCCTCCCTTGACATCTCCCTCGCCTCTCTCCTCAGCTGATACCCCAGGAAATATATAAATATAAATGGAGCACCCAACATGTATGATATTATTTAAAGCTGCTTTAGCCTCCAGCCTAGATCCAATCATAACTGCTCGGCCATCTTACTGAATTAATTCATCTTTGGGAACTTGCAATGTGTCGGACAGATTTGGGA
This sequence comes from Rastrelliger brachysoma, assembly GCA_024605115.1. NCBI lineage: Eukaryota > Metazoa > Chordata > Actinopteri > Scombriformes > Scombridae > Rastrelliger > Rastrelliger brachysoma. Next base: position 757 of record JANJYP010186230.1, read on the forward strand.
TATATTTCAAAAATACTCCCAATAACCCCTTGACTCTAACTCTGCTATACACTCCACTCAAATCTGGCTCTAATATGGTTGTTCTGGCCATTTGGGAAAAGGGAGTTTTAGTTTGCAAAAAGACAAGACAGCTGGTGCAAAAGTAAATCCAACAACAAACGCTGACATTTCTCTTCTGCATTTGACCAGTTGGTATGAAAAAGTCAAGGTAAGGAAAAAATAGTTCAATGAAGTTGATAAACTGGGATTTCTGACAGCTGTGTCAACATACTGTACATGGACATAACTCACATATCTTCAAAGATCCTGCTTAAGAACAGTTAATCTACCATTGGGAGCTCAAATTAGCCATTCCAGCAATAAATTCAGTACAGATTGTTTGTGTGTCCTCCTCTGCAGTGTAACTCTCCTTCATTACTTGATAATTACAAAAAGTTGTGTGAGAGGTCACTGACCACCTCAGACAGATTTTCTGATCCTGCATGGCTGCACCATCTTCTATCAAACCATTGCAATGTAAACAACAATAAATATAATACATATAATTTTATAATGATGCTAAAATCTTATTAGTTTTTAAATACTGGCAGTGAGTAATCTCATCTTGGTCTCATTATATTAGTATTATACTGCACTGCAGAAGACAGAAAAAAGCCACTGGCTAGTTTAACACCTTCTGTCAAAGTAGTCAGCTCTTCCCTATGGCCAGAAATAACATGGATTAACAACATAGCTACAGCATCTGCTCTCAGAGACAGACAGAGAGAGGCTTACTGAACATTTAAAAACACTTTTACTGTACAAATAGGACAGAGCCTTCAGTGAAAAATCTTTTAAATGCTGCTATTTCATTTTACCTGGTGGCTGAATCAAAGTAGAGCTGCATACAATCAACAGAAATGCACACACTTTAAGCCCTACAGCCTGACACTTAGCTGGACTGAGATCCTGAGCAGCACAAATGATCTGTGTTGGGTTGCCTGTGGACTCTTAGCTCACGAATTTGCTCTCTCTACACCCATCCCCCACCAATGCACCTCTGCCTCTTGGATCAATAAATGGAGGTCACATAAATTAAGTGGAAGTCTAATCTTATTTTTTTTAAATTGCTCCAGATAGCATGTAGATGACATCCGGTAGCAGCTGTGTGCAATGAAGTCAAGTAGTAGAACAGCAGAGGATGCCGATGTTTTCATTTTCACACTGTAGAATGATTTTGCTGCAAAATGTAACATTTTACCAAATAAAAGGATTTATAGTAGAATCAGCTGGTTTGGCCTTAATTGCCAGATTAATGTTGTAAGTGACTGACACGAAACATCTCCATCTTGAACATGTCATTTACATCACAAATCCCACACTCCCCCTTTTGTTTTTGCTCAGCTTCTCACCATCCTGTAGCATTATTAGAGAGAGGAGACGAAGAGCTGAAGATTTATATTGACATTTAGGGGTCACAGTTTAGAGGCTGAGTGTCAGCAGAGTGAACAGTCTGTTTAGTGGCTGCACATTCACACTGAAACACAGCACCTCCAAGAGGACCACATTGCACTCTACAGCTCTCCTATAAGAAAACAAAACAAGTCCCCCACTGTTGACTGGCAGGGAGCTATTCAAGGACATTTAGTTTTGGAACAATGTGGAGTGTTTCCTCCCCACATCTGAGTTCACTCAGTTGAAGTGAGAGTTGAGGGACACATTTTGTCAATCTCACCACTCAAACAGTAACCACAGCACTTTACTCAGCTAAAACAACTGAAGCATATTGTGATTATTTGTTGAATGCTTGTCTAAAAAGAGAAACATGCTCTATGTAGTGGTCTCATGGTCCAGAATCACACAGTAAAATTGAAAAAAACCTTGTGAATAAATGAGAAATTTAAACAGATATTTCCCACTGTGTCTCACTAGCATTTTGTCCTAAAGGATCAGGCACTGCTGGACCTCCTGTGGTCTTAATCAAGACACATTTATTCATCCACATATCTCATCATCACACCTCCCGTAGCTTTGGTACCATCATCTGCGGTTGTGCACATGAAACGTCCAGCTAAATAAGGGATCTTGCGCACTAGATCAAAACTACATTACACTTACTAAGACAACGGTGTGGTTGTGGAGAATCTGTTCTTTATCATTTGTCCTGATGGGAGTAGCTCTCCCTCAAGACACAAGAGCAGAAGGACATCTTGTATGCTTGAAATGTGTAGGGAAAAAAGTCAAAAGGAAACTGACATCATAATAATAATTTCCTTTCAGCCGAGAGACTACTCAGTATGCAGAGACTGAGCCATATCAAGGACTGACAGTACAGTGCACAATCACGTTAGCATTTAGTTTCAAGCTGGCATTTGGCCACAGGAGCCATTACAGAAACATGCAAACATAATCAGGACCTCAGTCACATGTCTAATGCAATGAATGAAGCCAATACATTAACAAAGATTAAAGGGATACACGGTATCCTTGGCTTGCTTTCGTGAATTAAAATTGAATGACTTTATTGTCTTGATGACCACAAACTAAGTGAAGCTTCATCTACAAAGTAAAACATGCACATGTTTTATTAGACTCATGATATTTCAAGCTGAAGGACAAATCAAATTCTATGTTCACAAATTATATTTTCTTTTTTTTTTGTTTGGCTTTGATGTTAAAACGGTAGATGCAGTTTTAAAGAACACAGTATTGCCTTGATCTATAATACAAGTGAAAAAATGCTTTCATGTCTTTTCTGCTCTGCGTCACACTGACCATGTTGAAGTAAAACTCAGTTTCACTACTGAACTATTATTTTTAGTTTGGACCAAAGTTCTCACTATTTTGAGTGTTCATAATTCTCTTAAAGTCAGAAGCCAGTGAAATGGATTTTATGGGCCATCAAATGTTTATTTAGTTTTTAGACTCAAAATAGTTTCCTTCTTTAATTATTCATTCTAGGGCTGAAAACAAAACCTGAACCCCTTCATGCTCAGTTACACTTTTCCATTTTTTAAAATTATTTTTCTGTGTAACAGCTTCATATTTCACACCCTGATGACATCACAGTCCACCATGCTGCTGGTTTTCAATTAGCAGCTCTCAGTGCGGTCATCACCATCCAGCAGTGTGTCCCTTCATCTGAAAATAACATGAAATCTGTTAAATCTGTTGTCAGGTTGACTCTAGAGGACAACGGATGTAATCTATTCACTTGCCCTTCTGTTTAACAAAATCACATTTAAAAGATTGCTACTTGTAAAGAAATACGCTTTTGGCTGTTTTTTATCCTTGTAAAAGGAAAAAAACTGCAGCATAAATGAGGGAGGGAGCAGTGATTGGACGTCACATGCTTTGTGCCCCCCTGAGCCACCAGATGTTGCTGTAGTGCAGAAATGGCCCATAAGGACTGGCAGGAGGTCTGATCAGTGTTTGAGATTAAAAAGCTACAAAACCAGTTGTATTTTTTACTTCCTCCAAATGCATCAATTTCATCTCACAGCAAAAAAAAAAAAAAAAAAAGTTTTACTAACTAAATAATGATTTGGCACCATCACATGGACTCACGACAGGTGAGACTGTACATCTGGTTCTAGTGTGCACTGCTTCAGAAATTCCCAGAGGTCATCCACATGTGGAATTTCTCACTTGAGTGTATTTTCACCATTTACAGTCTTGATGGATAATGTTTCCCATGTTCCCACACTCACAGCTATGTGTCATCTGGTTGAACATGAATATTTCTCCAACTCCACACCCACCATATTAACTGGTTTGCTGCATGCTTGCAAGATATGACTCGTTGCCAGTCATGGAAGAAATACTCTTTTGAACAGAGTCTTCATTGTAGGTTAAAACAAAAAAAAGCTATAACTGCCAAAAGTTTGAATTACTATTCATGCAGAATTAGTAATAATTCCTAATTTTAATTATTAATAATCCAACAATGGTCATGTAGCTTAAAACACAATTACTATGTAAACCTAAAGATAAAGAAACAACTTTAGCACTACTGAAACTTAATCAGTACAACAAATAAATGAAAAACCACTAATACTGTTATAAATGCATTTTACATTAAAGGAAACTTACATATCATATACACAGATCAAAATATTGGAGGGACAAGCACCAATGTAACTCCAGCCAGCTGCTTTGCTTGCTTTGCAATGCTTTTCAAACATTCATAGATGAACTGCCTGTTTATTATTTCAAAGGCTCCACCCATCCAGGAAGTAGCAAGTATGAGGAGGAGGAGACCTAAATTGAAGCAGAGACTTTTCTTTTTTAAATATTTTATAATTTGATCATATATACTTCATACACATAGTAGATTAGCAAGGGCAGAGGTCAGCTGTGAGTCAACAATTTTCTTTATGGATGTTTAAACATTTAGGTGGACCTTTAGTAGAAACCCCAACTCTCAGTTGGATAAAATAATAGGAGGAAAGCCAATCAGCTTCTTCTGACTGATTGTATAAACTTCTTTTGTGTGTGTTTTATACAACAATTGACTTGATTGGCTTAATTACAAAAAAATAAAACCAAACTCATGCAATAAATGTAGAAAAGTGGTGTGAAGAGTGGAACTAGAAACTGTTCATGTGAACAGGAAAGAGGAAATGTTCAACTGCAACACAAACCACTCTCAGGTACTCATTAACCCTGTGCATGCTGATTCTGCTGGTTAAATATCAGCCTCATAACAAGCTGTCCTGCACTTAAAATGACACATACACGTTGCAGCGAATCTTAGCACCCACATATTCATAACTGATGGGCTCAGCTGATGTCTTCACACATGCCAGCTCCTCACAGTGTTATCACATTTGATGTCATCGTCCCGTCCCAAAGTCCCGCTAGCCAGGTCCTGACTTGCTCTTGTCAATGAGGCTGACATGGCTAGAATGCCTCACAGGGAGTGCCTCCCCTTGTTGTCGTGGAAACCGCCTGGATGTACTGTACCTCCTGTACAGTGCAGGAGGAGGACACTGTGAGAGTTTACATTTTCAACTGTCTGAGGAAAAAACAAAACAAGACTATGTGTCATGACTTGTTCCTCTCCTTCCTTTTCATTGAGTCTTATCATGAAAGTCAACAGAGTGGAGGAGATTTACATTCCACAGTTGCTTTCTGCCTGATTCATTTTCTGACACATTTTACCAAACTCAAACATCACCAGCTTGAATTAAAAGCAATAAATCATCCTACATGTATTTGGCTGCTCTCTAATTACTCTCTTCATTCTCCATTCTTATGCTGCCTCAGACTTCACTATTCTCCAGGATTTTAACATCCCTTCCTCCTTCCCTCCTCTTAATCCTGTCTTGTACTTTAGTGGTAGAGAGAGAAATTTGGAGAATTCCTTTCAGTGACCACACCAAACTCCCCAGTCACATGCCCTCTTTTCCTTTCCTGTCCTTCTCCTAAATAAGGAATTACAATTTGAGTGAGGAAAAAGAGTAAGAGCAAAATGGGCGGGTCATAGAGTGAAATAAGAGGACCTGAAGGCGTATCTCTCTCTCCTACTCTCTCACTCTGTTGAATGCGGTGAAGTCATATATTTCAGACAAGGGTGTTTGCTGTATTTATTTTGGCAGTCCTGCACAGAGCAACCTGCACTGTGTTATAAGACACAAGAAGAGCAAGAAGAGAGGGAGCATAGCAACACTGAGCCCTACCTGTACTCACCTGAAAGCTACACATAAAGTAAGTAAACACACCTTCTACTTTTTACTCTTAGACTCATTCATCAATCTCAGTTTCATGAATCCTAACAAGCAGTTGGAAGATTTCTTCAGTAGTTTGTGGGGTTTGTGGCTAACTCTGTACAGGAAACATGAAAAAAAGGAAAGTGTAATGTATCATATACCCCACCCTCGCTGTTTCCTCAGTCGCTTTTAGACTCAGTTAATGTTTAGCTTTTTCAGATACCTTTCTGATTGACTCTCAAGTGTGTAAATGCTTGTGTAATGAAAATCCTGTTTCTTATCTACTTTTGCACTGTTCACGTGTTCTCACAACATAATGTGAGGCCTCATGGTTTTAAGGAATGTTAGCAGGTTCAGCCAGGAATCTCTCATCAGGGGCACCTCAACGTGTAGTCAGCACTGTCTAATAATATATAATTTTCTAGTTTAATAAATACTCTGCAACAACAGTCCGATGGTTCAGGAAATGGCGGTAAAACACTATATGAATCTCTCACATATGTTGTCATATTTATGGAACATATTTTATGTGCAAGTGAATGCTTTTGACTGCGAGACTGTAGCTTTGGGTTGATGTATAGGGTGCTCTCACATCTTTAGTGATGAGGTAGTAACACAGAGCACTGAACTCACATATGGGGTCAACCGCAGGATAAAGGGGGACATGACCATGAAAACTGTAAGAAATAATCATGTGAAGTAGTTTATCCATTTAGAGCCACTGTTCACACATTACAAAGACTTAACAATGACCTTTTAACACTGTGTTAAACTACATGAGTCACTGATGAAATCACAATTAGTTAAAATGATATTAACTTGACTCAGAAAGTAACTGCAGACGCTGTTGTGACAAGAAACAGTATAAAACGGTTACCAGCACACTTATTATGATAAATCTGCAAAAATTTGCACGGGAGATGAGTATGACAACTGGATCTGTATCTGACTAAGACACTTAACCCTCAACTATCACATGAGAGCTGCCATTCAGAAGGCAAGACTTTTTTTTTTTTTTTACATAGGATAGCAGCCAGTTATTAAAAAAAAAAAAAAAAAAAAAAAAAGAGGCACTATGTAAAGGTGGCGGATGGATGGGAAATAAAGTTTTCATTTTACTATTATTTGAATAATAACAGTAAATATCTGAATGAAATTTGGTTAGGTAACTACATTTCCCGTAGTTTCAGAAACTACGGGAAATGTAAATATAAATGCAAAAATATGCCCTTAAAGTTGTTCATAGTTATAAGTGGATTCCAACAGTCACGTCATAGAAAAAAGAAACCTAATTTGATGTGTTGCAATATGTTGAACAATAAGTGCTGAAGTCCACAGAGTAAAAGTTTAATCACAGAAGCTGCAAAATAAAAATGTAAATCACACAGCAGTGCTTTAATTATTTTTTTAGCTTCCAAATCAGTTTGCATATCACCTCAGCAACACACAACTGTTTATTGACGTCCTCTTTTTCCAGAGGGGTGGGAATGAAGCTGTGACTCCATGATCACACGATGTTCCAAGTAACTACCAGACACTCCCTGTTCATTTAGCACTCAACTAAAAAATCCTCCAAAACGCATGCTGAGCCACCTGCAATACAATATGCTTGAAAGGAGTTATGTTTAGATATAGTAAGATACAGAGAGAAAAACAGTGGTCTTAATCAGTGTGTCAATCAATATGTCCCATGACCCATGCAGTCAGCAGTTAACATGTAGTTCAGGGATCAAAATACAGGTCAGGCTAAGATTTCATCTGAAATTGTGAAATCTCTTGAGTTCATCCCTCATTGTTCACTCACACCACACAGAGATAAATTTAATGTTTGCAGCTGCTGAATGTTCTCTGGGCGTGTCAGAACACCACAGATGAAACTCCTCTGATTGAGAAACAGACCATTCAAGAGGTCGGATGTTTGAATATTTACTTCATCCTCGCTGTTGCTGTGACAAACAGGTTTTGAAATAGTTTAGCGGACAGGAAGAAGCCCCCCTCCCCTCCCCAGCATACCCATGTAACCACTGCAATCTCAAACAATGAACAGAGAACACAAGTGTGATCTATGGTGAGGGCTCCAGAGTGGTGCAGTTCGACACAATGATGATTTGTCAAACTATCCGCACATATTGTGTAAGACTGACAAGCCTCTGTTTTGCAAGGGATGCAGTAGGTGTGACTTTCTCCCCTTGAGGGACTAATACACTTTAAATGTGCTTTATATTACACAGGCTTTGTCTGTCTGTCTTCTTCCTCATTTTACCAGAATATATACATATTCTGTAGATACTTGAAAAGTGAAAAAAGTAAGAGAAGGGGGATTTTCCTATCAGCTATAAACATTACCATGTTATCTGCTTCCCTGGAAATTAAGAAATGCCACCAAATTGTGTAACTCACTGATTCAGATCTGTAAAAGCAATTACTGCAGCGTGACATTTACCACGTACTGTTTCATACTTTCATGAAGTTTTTTTGGTGTAAGCAGTTGCCATGGTGAGCAGCAGTATGTTGTTTTGTTTAGAGTCCTGTATACACATAGCTAGCTTTGTCAGAGAGGGAGGAAGGAAGTGACAGCTGAATGAGCAAACAGGATGCAGGAAGCCAAGCAGTTCTGCTAAGGCCGACAGGAAACCCATGCTGCATTAATAAGTGAGATAGGCCAACCATAATTACTTACAGAAGACAGCATGGCTGAACTTCCATAAGACATTCAGCATTTTTTTGTTTTCCTGATGCAAAGTGTCCAAATGTGCAAATAATTGTAAAATCAGATAATTTGTCAAAATTATATGATGTCAAAATTCATTCATTTATCCCCTGTACCGTGTCACTGGCTGAAATCCCAACTGTCATTGGGTGAGAGGGAGGGTACACCATGACAGGTTCACAGTTCATCACAGGGCTCACATATAAAGATAAGCAAGTATTCACGCTCACATTCACACCTACAGGCACACACCTTTGGTCTATTGGAAGACATCAGGACAGTGTGACTAAAAACCTATTTGCTCTGACTTCAAGGCAGAGGTGTGGTTGTGAGCAGGACAAGGATCTGAATATTGTTACATCTATTAAATATCCATATTGAAAAGCACACAATACGTTGCCAGGGAGCAAAGTGTGCTGTGCCAGTTGCCTATCTAACACTAGCTTTCCCTCCCAACAGAATCAGCATGGCAAACAAAGGACCTGCTTATGGTTTCAGCCGTGAGGTGCAGAGTAAGATTGATAAAAAATACGACGCAGAACTGGAGGAAAGACTGGTGGAGTGGATCATCATGCAATGTGGATCAGGAGTTGGCCGGCCTGAGGCAGGCAAGACTGGCTTCCAAAACTGGCTCAAGGATGGATGTGTGAGCATTGTTTTGAATAAATATAATTATTTCATTGTAATCTGTGATGTGTACAGGCATACTAAGAGGGATCTGCTCCTGCTCTGTGTCCCTAGGTGCTGTCAGAGCTCATCAACAGCCTGTGTGGAGCCAACAAGCCCATCAAGACCATCAAGAGCTCCGGCATGGCATTCAAGCAGATGGAGCAGATCTCCATGTTTCTCAAAGCTGCAGAGAACTATGGAGTCACCAAAACTGACATGTTCCAGACTGTAGACCTCTTTGAAGGTAAGACAATCAGCAGACCTCTCCTCAATGATTGCAAAAGTGTGCAGTGTCTTTATTACTAAATGTTTTGTTCATTTGCAATTGTTATGTATCTTCAGGCAAGGATCTGGCTGCAGTCCAGAGGACCCTGATGGCTCTAGGTAATCTGGCCGTCACAAAGAGTGATGGAAATTACAAAGGAGACCCCAGCTGGTTCCATAAGTGAGTTTGAGCTTTTTTTTCTTCTCATGTTTCAGCTAGTCTCTGTGTGGAAAGTTGGTACAACAAAAAGGAGGTCTGGACTGAGAAGAGTTGTGTGTTTATGTGTGTGTGCAGGAAGTCCCAAGAGAACAGGAGAGATTTCTCAGAGGAGCAGCTGAATGAGGGAAGAAATGTCATCGGTCTGCAAATGGGCACAAACAAAGGAGCATCTCAAGCTGGCATGACAGGATATGGACGACCCAGACAGATCATCAATGACCCCTGAGACTCCTCCCTCTGCCCTCTGAAAGGCCAGTCAGCCAGGATGAAGAAACTCTGACTCTTACCTTTGGCCATGAGGAGAAATGCGACCAGACTATTTTAAAAGCTAAACTGGACCAAAACAGGGACCAATGAGATCATGTGCACATATGAAAACTACAACACACACGTCATGTTTAACACACTTTTGTTAATAGAGAGAGCAAGAAAAACAATTAGACAGTGCATTTTTTGCAGTGCTTTTACAACCATTCCAGTGGTTTTTGAATGTTTCCATCTTATAATCAAATGTGTTTTATGTTACTTTTGACTCTTTTCCAAAGGAGTGGATTGATTTACAGGCCTCCACATATCCAGTAGTTTCACCTTAGTCAGTGACTTGCTTGAGAGAGGTAATCCATCACATTCAACCTTAGCTTTCATTTTAATGGTTATATTACTACTGCATAGTAATGCTCTGAGCAGGAACATTTCTCAAGGCTCTATCTACTGGTGCATTCAAGGACCCGGAATTTGAGTGTTTTTAATAAATGGCATGCCTCTCTCTTTCTCTCTTCTCACAATGTAGCTATAAATTCTTGGATTGCAGGGTGTCCTTGAATGTGCCACAGAGAAGAGTTTTGATAATGCTCCCTGTTAACAGCTGCAGTGCTTACTTTAACTGAACTCTATAAATGAATGATAATGATTGAACTAACTGCTCAGTGAGATAGATTGACTATTTAAAATGTTTTTTTTGTTGAATTTCCTGATTTATAAAAAGGTTTAAGAAAAACATAGAAACCAGACATGTGTGTTGTATTTGCTTCATAACAAAAGCTGCAAATAGATGCTCTCAGATATCTCTTTCTAATCCAAATGTTGGACCTCCTTTTTGAATTTATTACATATAAAGACAATGGTTTTGAAATAAAGTTTGATTTTACTGTAAAGGAGCCTCTCGTGTGATGAATAGACAAACTGAAATAATAGCTGGCTTGGCTAGCATTTGCTGATAAGGCTATTGATCGCACATACCAAAATCATTGTGTTGCGTGGTGTGTGACACCAGGTAAACAGTAAGTTACAAATGTGCATAGCAACCCATAGAGTTTCCTTCTGTAGGTAACCACAACATAACACCTTCCCTTGTTTGCTTAAACCTGAGCTATACAGAGATAAGCGGATGAGATTTTAAAAAAAAAAATGTGGGAGGAGAGAAAACGATGAGAGGGGGTGATGAAGGGTAAGGGATGCAGTCTGGATTTTTCCTGGCTGAGCTTCATCAGGGTGGATGGAACAAGAGAAACGAGGGGGATCACTATCTCCTGCCAGGGTTTTGTTTATACTGTGGTCTTGCTTGAGTGCCGACTAAGCTGTTCAGCATGAACTGACTCAGAAAAAGGCCAGAGATGGAGAAGAGAAGTAGAGAGGGCAGATAATAAAAGAAGAAAGAGATGACAAGAAGAGAGAAGGCATTAGAAGTGCTGTTTATTTGCTGTTATTTTTTTTTTTAAAGGAACATCCAGATGGAGTTAAACACAGATTAAAATGAAGGTGGCAAAGGTCAGAAAGAGGATAGGTCAAAACTGAGCAGAGGGGTGATGAAATCAGAGAGCATTTCCAAAAAAGGACTGATTATTACGGAGGGAGAGCAAACAAAAAGACTTCCTTTTCCATTCCTCCTTGTTCTCCGTCTGTTAACAGGAAACTGTGTATGAAAAATTTATACAGAGGAAAAAATTAATATATTTTTGAGGAACAAATATACAGTACAAACAACTGAACTACTATTGCTTTCCAGATACTGTTCTCAATCACTGTTTTGCCACACTTCTCCTGCCACCATTATACCAAATACTTCATAAGGTTTTTGTTTATTTCTAATCTTTTTTTTTTTTTTTTTTTATAAGGCCCTAAATATTGAAAGTTGCAGCACATCAGTATCTTCAGGGCTCAGCTGGAGTTTAGATAATTTTAATTGCCTGAAAGTGTTTATTATTTCAACACTAATATTTATTTCAGCACTAGCAGACTGGTGCACTTTACCACAAGTGAGCTCTTCATATCCTTCGATACATCTGCTTAAGTTTATCTCAAGAGTGCTTTCATGTAATGTGATGGTACTCTTATGCCTTTGCGCAATTTTTTTTTTATCAATAAAGTTGAACAGATCTGAATAGATTTGTGTGTTTTAACAAATAACTGACCTGTAACTTGTTTATATTAATGCTATTTATTCATTTATGTATAATTATTGTGTTGTGTATTATCATCACATCATGATGATGTCAAGGAAACAAGAAACATTATTGTTGGTTTCATCATTCACTCCAGATGTTTCCTCCTCTGGCTCACTTCTTTTAGATGTTTCAGAATGTGCCACATAACTACACTGTTTCAGGGCATCATCAAAAAAATGAAAAATTAGACAAATGTTTTATACAAGTAAACAAAACAAGGCTGTATTTCAGAAATGTATTACACAATTTTCCCTTTGGTTTGTGAATAGATGAGAGCATATGTGATATCTTTATCAAGAATTGTGACATGAGCATTGCAACACTGATGACATATACTTCATCATTTACTGACTGAGATAACAAACTTCAACGTGTATTATTTACTCCCTGACTTATCAGCTATTGTTCATTCAACAATAGTAAAGTATAACTTATTAATGATTAATTCATGAAACAGTTAAATGGCTCATGGTTAGTTAATGACTCATCTATCATTAAATGATCTTTTCTAAAAATAAATCTAAATAAATAGGATGTTGTGAAAGATTGATTGGTCAGTTTAAGAGATGTGATTGATGTTAGAAGTGCTGGTTAAATGCAGCAGCAGTTATTTAAGCCACTAACAAAAGGAGAGTTATTGAGTCTGAACAGTTTGCCTCTTCTCCTATGCAGCTATCCACGAGTATGAGCATAGCACAGTACTTCACCCCTTGCAGCACTGCAGTGGAGCTGCTCCGTAAAACACTCTGACTCGTCTTCTTGTAGAAGTGCGGTTGTGTAACTATGTAAATGTGAGATTAAATCGAACACTGTGTGACTTTTTGACTGAGCCTTAAGGTAGAAGAGATAATATTCTCTATTTTCTTCTGACCTGCCATTGCGGAAAGCACTGGAAATTAATGCAATTGAAAAACACACTTAAGCATATCACTCAGAGCTAACTTTTAGTATCCTTATCTTAGAGTATAAATCATGTAATTTTTAGCTGTGGTGTCTGACCTTTTTGACACAGGAGCTATTTTTTCTTATTCCATCAAGCCATTAATGAAAGTGTGGAAACACCAACACATCTCTGGCCTCACTGCAGAGGAATGTACTTTTCTGCCATACAGGGGCATAACATAGACGACGATAGACTTGAGGTTAGAGAAGTGGCCTTTTGACTGGAAAGATGCCAGTTTGAATCCGTAGACTGTCTGGGAAAATGTGAGAGAGGAAGCTGATGTAACACCTTCCTCCCCAGCAGCAGCTACGACCTTTCTGTTGAGCAAGGCACATTACTGTTACGGGTGGAGTCCTCACTGCTCAAGTGGATGCGGCAGACAGCATCATTAACACCTACAAGTCACTTGAAGGTCTTTTCAAAATTCAGGAAGCATAAACATTGTACATTTGACAACAGAAGAACATTTTGTAGTGACCCCTGATATCCACACAGTTTTGTTACTGTGCAAATTTGAACCAATTCGAGCTGAAATACAGTAGCCTGGACCTCTGGGTCACTGCGCTGACACATAGTTTGTTCAGTGATTCAAGTAAGTGAAATCACAATCAGTCTGATTATCAGGCTAGAACTAATGCTACAGTTAGTAAATCCACAAAGGTAGAAAACTCATTTACTCATCCGGGTGACGCGATGGAAAAAGTTGTCGCTTGGCTTCAGTCCCTGGGAGTGGAGCTGCTGTTTGGCAACATAACATGCAATGTTAGTGAGTGGGAAACCAGTGAGGGACTATGGTATGTCCAGCATTAAGGACTCCTGCTACTTGTTCTGTCAACATTGCTACATTTTCCCTAGATCTTCTCCAGGCACTATGACAAATGTACGGAAGTAGACTAATCACTTTAGCTATTTGGTTTCTGTTGCTTTCTATGTCCAGAATGAACTTTGACTTTGAGTTTAAACTTTTCTGCAGCTCCCCTCAGCTTTGTGGAGCTATATAGCTGCAAATTGATTATCTATCTGGCTATAACTTTCCCTTTTAGGCTTTCTCTCACCACTGTTATAGCATCGTTTTTAGCCATTTTCAGCTTGAGTAACCCCCTGTGTACTACCTATTCAGCACCAAACAGACACAGCAACTACCTGAAGTTTTTTTTTTTTTTTTTGCTGGAAAGTAGACCAGTTGTATCATTATGCTAATGTTTGTTAGTCTGAGTGTCACACATCTCCTGATCAATCTCTAATTTGGGGAAACCATGATTTCATATCAGTTATATTTTGACAGTACTAATCATGTCTTACAATAGAGCCACAAATGGGAGGGGGAGGATTTTATTTTATTTTGCAGATGTTTGGTTTGCATACAATTTCAGGAAGCCATTTCAGTTATTCCCAAGTGACACGCCCCATTAGAAAGACAATGCCCAACAAATAGATCTCAAAATAAAGGAGGAGGACAACAACTGTGAGGAGTTGTGGAACGTGCAGTGGAATGTGAGAAAAACAGATGATGTGCTTGTGGCATTATAAATCTTACAGATAACCACAGAGACACAGAGCAGGCCAACAAGCAATTAGTCTTATTGCGTATTTGGCTCTGAAGTACATTTAAAACACATAAAATCAACTTCTTGTCTCTGCTTTGCTTTGTATCATGCCAATTCAAGGTCGTGAAGTCATGCTACAAAAGACTGCGGTTGAGGAAGGATTGCCTGTGGTGAAAGGAGGAAGTACGTAGGGCAGCATGACCCTGAGACCTGAGAGCAGCTGAATTAGCTTTAGGAGCAAGACAATTATCGAGAGCTGCAGTGCAAAAATCAATAGATACAAATGAATTTTGATAACCTGCTCATGGAGAAGAAAGACCTTGTGCAAATTTTGTGGACTCTTCTGATGTGGCAGAGATGGTATTACACAAGTGTTAATATAGGTACATCCGCTCTGAATGAAGCTCAAGAGGCAAACTATGACACCAGTTGCAATTTTGGCACTATAAGCACTGATCATTTGGCTTTCCAAGTAACGTCATTTGCTGTGAGAGACCCTCTACGTATGAGTGTGGTTTTCAAAATGGTGACGTTCAACTGTGAAACAGAGAGGCGCTAAGCCAG
>JANJYP010186324.1:0-20022 GCA_024605115.1 Rastrelliger brachysoma
ATCTGTGTATCCGTGGAGTGAGAAACTACACAAACCACACAGAATTATAGCGGCTGTGCACATACCAGACAGAATGGCCTTACTAAGCTTCAGTTTGATTTCACGTCATGTAGAAGTGGAGGCAGCTAATGATATTTCCTGCTTCATTAGGTCATGGAGGAGTCGGAGGTCTGTTCCCTTCCTGGGGGACTTGCCAGTGTGAGGAAACAATTTGAGACCCAGGAAACTGCAACATCACATGTAACCCAGTTCAATTTTCAACACAGAACTGTGCAGGTACACGTAAGAAAACGTAGTTTCAGCATTCATCAGATGCTACAAGCATGATAGAGGCTAAGATGCCTGTGGTCAAATGACAGTAACATTTCTGGTTTCCGATTGCACCTGTTCATTTAACTTTCTATCTGCATCACTGCATGTGTAGGTTTGCAAGTAAAATGTTATTACTGCACCAATACCAAAGCAAATTGTGTGGGTTTAAGTTTCAGATATTACTTGACATTTTTAACAGCTCCCATGAAAGCCTGTAGGGTATTTTCATCATACTTATGTTGTAGCCTCATTCTCTCAATGGAAGCTTAACAGAGCAAACAGAATAAAAGAATTCTTTGCTTCTTATTTTACTTTATGGTACAGTGTGATGGAGCTGTGATAAGTAATTTCAAACTGTAGTGAGCAGCCTCTTCCAGCATAATGGTGTTCAGTTATATGGTATGATGCTTTGGCTAATGGAGTAAAATGGTGTTGAGTACACTCATATCTGTAATTATGATAAGGGTCACAGCCACAGATGTGAGTCACAAGTTTTTTCTTTGTGCCATTTTGGGCAAAGAAAGATGACAATAATGAGAGTGTGTTGAAATCTTTGGCTGTGAATCCAAAATGGTGGTCCCAGATCCATGGCACACACACAAAGTATAATGATAATAGAAGTGACTTTACTTCATTTTCAAAACATAAAAACAGGCTGGTGACATTTCTATGCTTTCATTTTTTTTTTGCTATATATGGTAGTGCTTCACAACATATAGAACATGACATACCTAAAATTGGCACACTTTGTGACCAAGATTTTATATTTTACTAGACCCATCTTACAAAATGTGACATGCAATAAACTTATATGATTGTTTTTGTTGTAGTTTAGGGGCACTTTAAGAAAGTGAACTTTATGTGTGTGTGTGTGTGTGTGTGTGTGTGTGTGTGTGTGTGTGTGTGTGTGTGTGTGTGTGTGTGNTTGTCTTCATCTTCACAGGAAACTTCAAATTCAGAGGTGGTTGTGTCGAGCAGCAGGCAGGTCATCTCAGGCAGTCAGCAGTTAAACGAAGACATGATGGTACTGAAAAAACAAAAAAATAATGTAATTGATTGTAATCGGTTAGATAGTTGTATAGTTAATGTTTGTGTAGTTGTTCACTATTTGGGCTGAGGCAAAATATAGATATAGAATTGAAAAATGTGGACATACCCTTAACTGGTTAAAATTCTGTGCAGTTTTTTTTTTAATTTATTTCTTTTCAACATTTCTCTTTTTTAATTTCTTTTCAACATTTCTCATTTCACACATACAGGTATCGTACAGCGACAATAACCTGGACTCCAGTTATGAAAACCATCAGAATGAAGGTGAGACATTGTTTAGATATTTCTGTTTTCTGTCATCTACACCATGCATCATGACTTAAGGCTTTTTTATTTTTTGTGTTGATTTCCAGAAGAGGAGTTTCCTAGGTACACCACCAAAGAACTGAGGGATCATTTTGAAAGAACAATAGAAGAGGCTGCTGCACACAAACCAGTCAAGGTAATTTAACTTGAGTTAGGGAAAAATATTAAACATATGAAAGAAATTAATATTTAAATTAGAGAATTTAACTGTATTTTAGGCAGGTGTTCTGCTACTTAAGATTAATAATATTTCATGATCTAATTTTCATAGTTTACTTAAGTGTGAGCATAATGGATTTATAGTTATTTACCCACAAAAATAATTTTTGTTCTTTAATAAGATTGGACGTGACATCAATCGATCTAAGTGGTGCTCGAATGTGACACAAAACAACACAGTGACTAGTGAGGTGTATGAAGCAACCACTGAAGCATCAGAGGACACAATGCCTGCAGTGATGGATTATGAGGACTTTCCACCCCCGCCGGCTGAGGATTCTGACTATCTTCCACCGCCACCTCCAGATTTATTACAAATGCCATCAGAAAGTCAAAATATGCCTGAGTACCATTACCCACCTGAGCCTGAAGAACCAGAAAACCTCTCCAAATACACAGTCAACAAAGAGGCTTACGTCAAACAGAGGAGAATGAATGAGCTGAAACGTCTCTACAAGCACATTCATCCTGAGGTCCGTAAAAATATAGAAAAAGAGTACTACAGTGACAATGAGACTGAGAACAACCAGTTAGAGAGCCACGAGTACATGTATGAGGATGATGGTGGTAGTCCTGATGATATGAATGATGAAGAATATGAGGAATGGGAAGAGATCCTCCCTGGGGATGTACAGGCAATGCGTTGGATGTTTGAAAATAAGCCACTGGACACTATCAAAAATGAAACTCCTGATGAAGACGAAGACAATAAGAAAATAACTGAGCAGGAAATAATTCTTGGAAAAGATGTGAGACGCACAGCTTGGATGTTTGAGACAAAGCCGATGGATAAGCTGGGTTCAAAGAATACCAATTCAACGGAGTACAAAAACAAATTCAACAAATTTGACAAAGGTGATGTCCGTGCTGCAGCATGGTTGTTTGAAACCCAAACGATGGATACTCTCAACAAAATGCATGAAGAGGAGGAACTGACAAAAGAGGTTGTATTCACAGAAGAGGATGGAAATGCTACCATTTACATGATTGACAATAAGTCCATGGAAAGCCTTGGGCATACTGAGACAATTGATGAAAGCCACCTCTTGAGTCTAAGGTCAGTGTTAGAGGAAATTAATGGCGAGGTGAAAACTGTAACAAGCACTTTTGACACTCAGTTTAAATGCATTATCATGGGACAATCCAGCCAGATGCTGGAGATTAAGTCTGTGCGCAAAATTGAAACTGAATTGGAGAACTCTATTGCTTCACGTTGGCTATTCGATACCCAACCTCTCGACATGACAAACCAAGAACCCATCCCTTTGAAACTTGTGTGTAGCCTCTCTATGGAGGACAGCAACAAAGGAGACTGGGGCAGGTGGTTGTTTGAGATAAAGACATTAAATTCTCTAAATGAGTGGGAATGTTCAACAACAGAGACAAAGGAGATAGTTGGAACTGATGTGCGCAAACACTGTTTAGTATTTGAAACTCAGCCAGTGGATTCTCTGAAAGATGATTCCAACACCAGACCTCAGTCTCTTGAAGAAATTATTGGGGGAAATGTTAGATCAGCCAGACACTTTTTTGAAAGCAGCCCTCAAACAGAGAGGAAGATTGGCCCTGAGGTAGGAAAACTTAAAAAAGCTATATTAAATGAAGAAATAAAAGGGGAAGTGAGGCATCAGAAGTGGCGCTTTGAAAGTCAACCTTTAGAGCACATAAGAGAAGAGAAGAAAGAAGTTATTCGAACAGTGAATATTGATGATGACCTCACGCAAGAAGATGGCACAAGCTGCAGAGCAGATGTTAGGAAGAACTGCTGGGTATTTGAGACCCAGCCAATGGATACTTTAAAAGATGATTCAAACACCCGCCCCTTGACAAAAGAGGATATTATTGCAGGTAATGTGAGATCAGCGAGACATTATTTTGAAACAATTCCAGCTGAGGAGTTGAAGGAGCTGGCAGAGGTGGGCAAACTGAAAAAAACAGTAGCCCTTGATGAGGAGAGGGGTGATGTCAGACATCAGAAGTGGCGATTTGAAAGCCAACCACTGGAGCAGATTAGAGAAGAAAAGAAGGAAGTCATCCGAACAATCGACCTGGAGGAAATTGATAAAGTGGACGTGTCAAACTACAAGAACCTCTTTGAGAGCACAGATTTAACCAGAATGGATGAATCTCAGAAAATTTTCATAGAGGGTGTCACGTCTGGTTCTGTGCAATCAAATAAAAATCTGTTTGAGACAACTGCATTGTATGCCATGCAAGACAGTTCAGGCCACTTCCATGAGGTGAAAACAGTGCGCCGTGAAGAGGTCGTCAAAGGAGATGTAACAACATATAAATGGATGTTTGAAACACGACCAATCGACCAGTTTGATGAAAGCATTAATAATTATCAGATTATAAAGGGCATATCCAAAGAAGAAATAGAATCGGGCGATGTTAAAACTGCAAAGTGGTTGTTTGAAACACAACCTCTTGATGGTATTAAGTACTTCAGTAATATTGAAGACGAGGAAATTGTAAGTAAAAATATTGATGTTGTAAAGGGTGATGTCAAAACCTGTAAGTGGCTATTTGAGACAAAACCAATGGATGTCTTATATGAAAGAGTGGAACTAAAAGCCGAAAATGAATCAGAAGAAATAGCAAAGGGAGATGTCAAAACATGCACCTGGCTTTTTGAGACGCAAGCACTTGATACTATCAATGATGAGACAGAGACCATTTTGACATGCACTGTAAATCAAGAGGACATTAGAGGAAAGGATGTAAAAATGGCTTGTTTCCTCTTTGAGACTGAGAAACTTGAGGACCTCGCAGGGGAGGAGTCAGGCTCTTTTAAGCGTGTCACAGAGATAGACTTTGCATCTGGAGATGTGTCAAAGATGAAGTACATTTTTGAGAACCAAACATCTGAAATCATGACCTCTACATCTGAGGAAATAATGCAAACGCTCAAGAGAGATCACACAGAGGACATTCAAAAAGGAAATGTGGTTAACTGCAAATGGCTCTTTGAAAACCAATCCATAGACACAATACGTGATAGCCAAGAGGAATCGATGAGCAGCCGCACTGTGAATGACGTACAAGGAGGTGATGTTGATAAGGGTCGCTTTATGTTTGAGACCTTCTCCTTAGATCAAATTAAGGAGGTATCCTCTGAGACAGACACAGAGCTGATGAAAATGCAGGGGATTGTCCGTGATGAGGATGAAAAGGGTGATGTGAGAAATTACACAATGATGTTTGAAACTCAGCCCCTTTATGCCATTCAGGACAACGACGGCCATTACCACGAGGTCACCACTGTCACAAGTGAAGAAGTCACACGTGGAGATGTAGTTGGAGCCAGATGGTTGTTTGAAACCAAACCCCTTGATGCTATTAGGGACACAGATGAGGTTTATATAATCAAATCTGTTACACAGCAAGATGTGCAAAAAGGAGATGTCACCTCTGCCAAATGGAAATTTGAGACACAGCCTCTTGATAGGATTGCTGAAGAAGATAAAGCTTTAATAAAGACTGTGGATGACATTCAAGGGGGCAATGTTAAAGTGAATAAACATCGTTTTGAGTCTGATGCCCTATCAGAGGAATCTGTTAGAACCGTTAATGTGAGTGAAATACAAAAAGGTGATGTCAGGACTGCCAAATGGAGATTTGAAACACAGTCCATTGATAAAATAAGAAGCATGAGCTCTGAAAATCTAATTGAAACAGTTAAACAGGAGGAGGTTGCAAAAGGAGATGTTAAACAGTCAGTCTGGCTCTTTGAGAAAAATCCTCTTGATCACATTAAAGAGGTAGATGAGGCTGAGGATACAACCATCAATCAGGACGAAATTCCCAAAGCGGATGTAAAGACAACAACTTGGCTCTTTGAAACGACACCATTTGATGATTTTAATGAGACAAAAATAGAAAAGACTGAAATCCTGGGCAAGAGTGTCAGGGGAACACTTGAGGAACTTTATAGTCAGAGAATGGTAAAGTCGAAGGGAATACTCATTGAAACTGATGAAATTGGAGATGTTAGGATGGCAAAATACCAGCTAATGAATAAACAGGCTCCACAGATTCAACGAGAGGAAGTGATCCGGGGAGATCTGCAGACAATTATGATGAACTTGCTGAACACACAAGAAAGAAAGGAGAGGCAAATAGTCATAGATTCAGAAGAGAAAGGTAATATCAGTTCGACAGTGCAGCAGCTTTTCAACCAAGAGAGTAACAGTAGTATTGAAAGGGAGGAAATATTACGAGGTGACATTCAGGAAGCTTTAAACAACCTTTTCAACAAGGATGGGTCAGCAAAACATGGGATACTCATCCAGGAGGATGAGAAAGGAGACGTACAGATGACACTATATTCCCTGCTGAACAAACAAGAGAGTGTTAGTGTTGAAAAAGAAGACATTGTAAGAGGGGACGTAAGGAGCGCTCTTCAAAGGCTGTCCACCACAGACAAGCTGGATCCAACAGTCAAGATAACAGTAGATGACACTGAAAAAGGAAATGTCAACTTTTACTCCACTTGCATTGAATCTGGGGCTCTTGATTATCTTAAACAGCTACATGTAGAACCTGATGAGACTCTACCTGACACAGCTGAAAAAGAGGAAATTGTTGGAGGTGACATCAAGGGCACAAAACTCATCCTCAGTCGTAATCAAACACAAATTGAGAGAACAGTGGAGGATGTTGTACCAGGCGACGTTCACAACACAGTAAAAGTTTTTATGTCCGAACCAATAATCTCATTAGAAAATATCCAAAAGGAGGAGATAATCAAAGGTGATTTAAGAGCCACTTTGAATTCATTGTCTGAGTCAGTGAATCAGACAGTTGTTGTGGAGAAAGAGGAGGTGGTGAAAGGCAACATACCAAAAGCTCTGCAGTGCCTGGAGAGGGCTCAGAAGCAATACAAGGAGGTGGAGAAGCCAGATATTGTACCAGGAAATATCAAAGGGGCTCTGAGATCTCTTGAGAAATCAGCAACTTCCAGAGTTGAAACTGTTGTTGAGGATTTAGTTCCTGGAGATGTTAAAGCCACACTGAAATCTCTGGAGCTGGCAAAGCAAACACTGAGGGGAGTTGAAAAGGAAGAAATTGTGAGGGGTGATATTCATACAGC
Organism: Rastrelliger brachysoma; assembly: GCA_024605115.1. Lineage (NCBI taxonomy): Eukaryota > Metazoa > Chordata > Actinopteri > Scombriformes > Scombridae > Rastrelliger > Rastrelliger brachysoma. The sequence goes on from JANJYP010186324.1 coordinate 6,983, forward strand.
ATTGCAAAATCTACAAGATGCCTCCAGTGAAAGGAGGATGTGTCAACAGGAAATAGATGTTCAGGGTGATGTCAGGGGAACAATTCAGCTCTTACTAGAGCCTTCAAGTTCTCCAAAAATGCAAAGGAGCTCAAGCCTTGAAGATGTAAAGGGTGATGTCAAGATGTCAATTAAGTCATTATATGAGACACAAGAGCAAAACCTGCTGGAGAAAGAGGAAGTGATAAAGGGTGATGTTAAAGGTACTATTAAATCGCTGCTGGAAACAGCACAGCGGGAAACTCCCAAAGTCAGACATGGAGCATATAGAAGAGTCAGAGTGAAGCAGAGACCTCCAGTTAAAAATCTAAATGTTGATGCACAGAGGAACATACAAAAGATAAAAACTGCTACTTCAGTTGAAACATCAAAAGAAAAACATTCTCTCTCTAATGAAACAGAAATTGTTCAAACCAAGTCTTGTTCTGTGGAGCAGTCTACACAGCAATCAAAAACTGTGGTGGAGCACAAGACTATTACTCAAAACCACGGTATCAAAACATTAAAGACAGAGTTCCGTAATCTAAAAACTAGCCCAAAAGGAATGATAAGAGCAGATAAAACCAAAGTAAAAACTGATGCTTATATCCTTAAACCGGAAGTGCTGGAGCCTGACCTGCCTCTCCCACCTCCACCTCCACCAGTGGTAGACATTGACCTTCCTCCTCCTCCTCCCACTCCTCCTCTTCCTTCTGTTGACTCTGACATTGATCATCTTCCTCTCCCACCACCACCTCTCACTAGTGAACAGGACTTCCTCCCACCACCTCCATCTCAACAAGAATTGGAAAGTATGCCGGCACAGCCAATTCATGCTTCACCAGCAAAAGCAAAAAAGATGACAGTGAAAAAAGTGAAAGCTCCCCTTTTACACCCAGTCCCGAAACTGAAGCCTAAAGTGGAATTCAGCAAAACACAGCAGGTGACTTCTGACACGGTGGTAGAAATGAGCCAAAGCCAATTGAAAACAACAATGCACACATCAAAAACTGTTTCATGTGAAATTCCTCCACTGTCTGAATCACCACGACCACTGAACAAAGTTTATATTCCCCCTGTTAAATTCACTCCTCCACCTTCCCCTCCTCCTTTCATGAGGGGAATGAGCAAATTCAACACACCATTAATAAAAGCTGAAGAAAAGTTCCGGACACTGAGAGAAGACAACACACCTCCAACCACTCCAACTCCAACTTATATACATGACTCAGTTACCACTGCCCTTGAAATGCTTTCTACCAAAGATGTACAGCAGCATAATAACAACACAATTGAAATCACACAGGCGAAAGCAGAAAATACTGCCTTGAATGCTCGTTCAGACTCCCTTTTATGTGATTTATCCAAACAGGTTGTTGTATCAAATACCACGCAAAGTAATGTCAGTGCTAGTCATGAGAGATTCCTCACAGATTCTACTGTTATATCCTCTGCCAAACAGCAAATCGTTTCTAATGAGACTTCTAAGGTTGTCTCTGTTCAAAAGACCTCATCTGTCTCAACTGTTAAACAACAGATGCATACAACTACACAGAAAATTGTGTCTGTTTCCTCTGAGCAGTCTGCTCAGTCTGTCATGACTGACAATGTCCAGACCTCAATCACTGATGTTGCCACTGATCAAAAAACAGATTTAAAGAATCAGAACGATCAAACAAAGAGCTCCAGCAAAACTGAGGATAAAAAGGAAGATGAAATGCTCATGTGTTCTGAGAAAAACACTGTTCAAATAGTAAAAGCTGAAACAACTGTCACAACTCAGGAGAATGTAAATTCAGGAAAATCACAATCTGAAAACAAGAGGACAAAAGATAATATGACAACAGAATTAACCAGCGCAATTACCTGCAATCAGCTGTCTGAGAAAGAAAATGTCACCTTAGACAAAAATGTAAAATTGTCCAAATCATCCTGTTGTGATGACAAAACGACTACTGATCATTCTTCTAATGACAGCCAAGAGAAAGTTCCCAATCAGCCCATGCAAACAGAAAAGGCAGTTGCCAGCATAAATGAAAAAACAGGCAAATCAAATCAGAAGGCGAAAAAGAACAATAAGCAAGAAAAGCAAGTGGAGAACAATAAGCAAGAAAAGCAAGTGGAGAACAATAAGCAAGAAAAGCAAGTGGATATAAAAATGTCCAATGAGAGCGAAAAGAAGGTGGAAGTGAAGGAAGCTACTGAGGTGAAAGTGACCAGTGAATCTAAAGACGTAAAGACCGAGGTAAAGCAGGAGATAAAGAAAGTTACTCCTACTCTTGTTGCTGCTGACACACATGTTGTTACTCCGGGTGTTTGTGATAGCCAGCCAGAAACTCCAACTCCAACAAAAAAGAAAAAGAGGTCCAAAAAGTCCAAAGGGGGTGCACGATCAGGTCAAGGTAAAGATATTTCCACTGAATCTAAGACAGGCATTATCGAAACCAAGACAGCAACACTTGAAAAATCTCATCAAACTCAGGAAACACTTTCAGTCACCCAAAGTGTAAAAGAGGAGCATATTCAAGTAAAAAAAGAAGTAATTACCACAGAAAGCAAAGATGATCAAAATTCCCAGCAACAAAAAGTAGTTCAAAAGCATGTGAAGGGATCTAAAAAGAAGAAAGGGCAGACAGTTACGCAGCAGAGTGCAGAGGAACCTCCACAAGAAAGTAAGGATGTCCCAATTACAGTGACAGGCGAAGAATCTCAGAGGCGACAGGTCCAAGAGATAATCTCTCACATCACAGAGATACAGACAGTTTCAGAAAAGAATGATTCACAATCTGTGAAAACTCTGCTCAATACATTTACAGACTGTCTTGTGAGTCCAGAAAGTAAATGTGAATTGGAAAATAGCGCTCAGGAAAATGATGAAACTCTTTTGTATGAGGAGAAACTCGAAGAAACAAAACTCATGAATCTAGAAGATAATGAGACGATCGAAAAGCATGAATGTGAGGCAATTTCTGAAAAATCTGTGTCTGGCGGAGCATCACCAAGAATATCCAAGATCACTATTGGTTCTGCAAAAATAGAGAACCAAACAAAGAAACAGACCACACATGAAAGAAAAAAAGAAGGAGTGAGTCAGTCCAAGACTATTGACATGCGTGTTCCCTCCCCATCACTGAGGATGCGTTCTCCTTCTCCAACCTTCATCACCATTGAGTCCACACGAAGAACTGACTCCCCGCAGAGAGTTGCTCCATCACCTACCCTGCTCTACAGGCCACCTACACCCCCCACACCACCACCACGCAGATGTGACACACCGACATCACGTCTCACTAGAATCACACCCTCTCCGACATTTGACAAAGCAGAAAATTTAGCCCGACTCAAGGACACAACAGCAAAACTCTCACGTGGTGTCACCCCACCACCACTCCTTCCTCCACAACAAATCTCAGAGAAGAAATCAGAGATAGTGGAATCACCAGCGTCATTCCATCGACAAATCAAAATTGAGTCACAGGTTGTTGAGGCTTTTAGCTCTTCTAGTACAACAAAAAAGAGTTTGTCAGAGGAGATTCAGCAGGCTGATTCAAATTCTGCAAATGCAGAAAAAGATTTACCAAATATTTCAGAGGGTTTGAATGCAAATGAAACACAATGTGAGTCTGATACCAGCATGCTATTGTGTCAAAATGCCCCAGAAGCAACTGATGCATCAGATACTTCAGAGCTATCATTTGCATCTATAAAAGAAAAGACAGAGTTTTTTGAATGCCCTCAGGCTGAAATTAATAAGACCTATGTGCCAAAGGAGCCCATTGTTATCCCTGAACTATTGGGCCCAGACATGAAGGACTGTGAAGAAGAAAATGAGAACAAAGAGAAGGATGAGCTTCCCAGGGTAGACTTGTATAGTCTTGTAAACAAATTTGAGTCAGCAGAAGAGAAAATATCTACCAGGAAAGAACTTATCCCACCTGCAGAGCAGCTTCAAAATGACATTGAAAGCACAGATTGTGACAAAGAGAATTCAGACATCCTGGGACAGGAAATACCAAGTTTTGACATTGAGGCTATTAAAACTGTTTTTGAACTGGATAAGCAAAGTTCCTCATTCAAAGAGGAGAAAAAGGAGCTGGAGGAAGCAGTGTCAAGCCTGAGTGAAACAACAGTAGACACTTCAAAGCAGGGAAGTCCTCAAGAGACAAAAGAAGACTCACTGCAGGGCACCCCCATACCTCTGAAGAAAAATGAGGTAGAAACTTTGCCAGCCTTCACTGAAACCAAATCAATCACAGAACATTTCTCAGATGTTGATGAATTTGGCAACAAGGTCACTGGCACAAGGACAGCTGTCACTAAGCACTCCGAGAGTGTTTCAACCCAACGGGTTCCTTTTTCCTACGCTGATGCAGTCAAAAGAAAAACTGCACCTGTGAAGCAAACTGAGACAGACGATGACGATGCTACTGAGAACTTGCTGAGGAATTTCCACAAAACGTGGACAGAGAGTGAGACAGTTTTCAAGAGTCTTGGTTACACTGTTTCTGAGGAGATTACTTCACAAATTGTGTCACATCAGACGAAGATTGTTTCTGGTAAAGAATTATGCAGCATGAAATGATAGAAACAAATAGCATGAACTACAGAATGCACGGATGGGATATTTGCTTGTGCTGTGTTTCTAATTATTGCATGGATTGTGTGGATCAAGAAGTCTTTAGCACAATAAGAATTCAAAAGTTCACTCTTTAATTTGTGAAGAGTCATTTGACAAAATAATTTTCACTCAAGGTTAAACCTGAATCTCATGCTCTTCATCAATGAATGGAGTTTGCTCAGTAGTCATAGGGTTGTTTAAGAATCAATCCTAAAATCCCAAATTTGCCTCACAAGGCTTTACAGTCTGCAATCTTCTATACTTAGACCCTTGATTTGAAAAAGGATTTGTCTTTTTCTTGTACATCGTTTCTTATGTTTTGTACATAAGGAGTTGGTTCAATGGACTGCTTTGTAGAATTTAGGGAATATTGGCACATGTGGAATATAAATTTCATAAGTATGTTTTAATTAGTGTATAATCACCTGAAAATTCTTGTGTTTGTGTTTTTGCAAGTTTGTGGCCTGAGTATCTCATCTTACACTCTTGAAGGAGGGAGGTGAATGGCAATCTGCTACCTTGTCATTAAATCCTACATGATGGTCCTTTAATTAGTTTAGTGCAGCAGAGAGGACAGCTATGCATGCACGTGTGTTAGTAAAATAAATCCAGATGAAATATAAACTGAACCATTTTGCTCTCCTGAACACTGTAACAAATGCATTTTTTAAAAGAGATCAATTGTACTATTTTGTAATAACAAGATTAACCATTATAAAAAAAGAGAAACTGTGACTGTTGCATTGCTAGGCAGCTCAGAGGTAATTCTATTCATGTGGAATGAATGAAAAAAACTAACAATTTGCATTTTATTTACTTCAAACAGACTCGAGTTCCAAAGTCGGAGCTCTGCACAGTATGTCGGAGGAGAGCTTATCCGATGGATGCTCTGATAGTGGACAAAAAAAAATACCATAAATCCTGCTTCTGCTGTGAGCACTGCAGAAATAAATTAAGGTAAATATGGCATTAATTCAAATTCACTCTGAAATTGAATATTTCAGTCTTTGAATATTGGAAGACTTGTTGGTTAGGGCTTTTTTAAATTCATAGTATAAAAAAGTATAATTACTATCACCATTTTGATGTGGGGTAGCTTTCAGTGAAAGATTAATCTTTTCTTTTGTAGCTTGGGAAATTATGTCTCTCTCCATGGACATTTCTACTGTCTACATCATTACAAACAACTCCTCAAGTCCAAAGGGAACTACGATAATGGACTCGGGCAGAAACCTCCCACAGGAAGTGGTGGACCCATCCCCTCAGATGAAAAACTTGAATGGAGATATTCCATGAGCAGCCTAAGTTCAGTAGACAGGGACAAAACACACACCGGTGAAAACAAAATGACAAAAACATTTGATGAGAACAAATCACACTCCAACAAAATATCTGTAGTTTGGCCTCCACAGGCCGATTCCCCAAAGAAAGTCTTTAAAATCGAGGAAGACATTCAGCTAACTAAACCACAGTGGCCTCCTCTAGACGATTCCCCCAAGTCACCCAAACACCAACACAGAAAGGCTGTTCCAAGAAGTGTCCTTTAAAATTAACTGTATAGTGTAGGCAAACAAACCCAAAGAGGAAGCACAAAAGAATGATTGGTGTACAGTGCTAGCAAAGAACTGTCCTGTACTGTAGGTACTGTATTAAGGAACTGTTTGATTGAAGGTTAGCCGTAAAGTGATTTAAAAGGGAACATGAAAAGTATATGGAAGGAAATTGTGTATATACTTGTAAATGGTGTGTGAGTGGAAAAGCAGGTTGTAATAGTAGGAACTAGATGGACAGAAAAAATGTGGAACGTGGATGTAGATGTGAAGCGATGTGCCTCGAACTAACATGCTTCTCTCATAGGGAGTGTTTCTTCATATGTTGCATGTTATTTTTATTTTCCCTGATGTTCAGCAGTGACACTCATGTATTATTTAGTGTTTGACACAAGACTGCATCAAATTTGACAAGAAAAGATCAATTTTAAATGGCTACACCTAAAAAATCCCACTTCTCTTGAACATAGCACAGTTAAATCATCTATGAATGGTGTTTTTGAAATATAACTCACCGCTGTTTCTTTTTCACTCCTTTTATTTAACTCTAAAAAATGTTGGTTTATATAACTAAATCTCTATTTTTTGTTTTTGCTAGCATACTGTACACTTGATGGAAGTAGTTTCCATCAGTGAACTCACTGTTGTAATATTTCATCAGGGCTTTTATCTTTCAACCTACAAACATGTTTACCTTTTTAGCACCTGGTGTGCAGACTACTAAAAAGGAAGTTGGAAGGATTTTATTTATATTTCAAAGTATATAATATAAGTGAATTGGTAATAATCATGTTTGTTTTGGACATTTGTATCCTATTTTGAACAACAAATATTTTGCAATGAAGATTTTATTTTCTAGATTAGACCATTATTTTGCTTTGTATAAGAAGATTCCTGATTGTCTCATGCTGTCAAGCTGGTTCTCTTATTGCTGCTCCAAGGGCAATAAAATATTGAATTTAATTGTTTCATGCTTCCTTTTTAAGGTCTATGACTAGCTTTAACACAGATATAAAGCAGCATCATAGGACTGTATGTGAATTGTGAATCTGGGACTGCATCTATAAAGTTCATCCACATCAAAACACAAAAAGGATGTATTGTCGCAGAGCTTGTCAGACATCTGTCTGGTAGAAGCAGCCTGCAGGAGACAGGAGCAGGTCAGCAGATCCCTTTCATACCAACAGTATAATCTGCTTTAGAAGCTATCCCTACCCTGAAGGGGATTTTGGAGCTCAAACCACAGGTGTCCCTGCAGTATACTAGGAAACCATTTTTATCATAAGGAAAACTGGGAACTGACTATTTAAGAATGGCAGACGGGAGACAGGTCGAACGCTTGGAGTGTGATACATGAGCACATGTCTTCAATGAATTTTACAGCCAGGCTAAAATAGGCTTATGACCAAATGTGGTTACTCATCCTCTTACAGCTCCTCACTGGGGTGTCTGCAAGCTTAGCATACAGTTTGTCACTGACTTTGAGCACTTGTAAAACTGTATGACAATACTAAATATATTTTATATGGACATGTTTTTTTAAATACAGAAAGGTTAGTGTCTTACCATGTGGTTTTGGATAACCTAATATTTAAAGTAAGGACACATAAACATAATTGTTTTGTGCAGCTATGAAAGATATACATGCATTACACATTAAATAAAGAAAAATGACATTGGTCACATACAAACAGGGCCAATATAAACTTAAAATATGTTAGGTTTTTTTAATCTTCTAATTATTTGTTCCAGGAGCCCTTGAGCATATGCATACATTGAACGGGCATGTTACATATCTATATAGGCTACATAAACATTCATAAAGATACTTCTACAGTCTATAAGAGGCCCAACATTCTTTAAAATGATATATAAACCAAACAATAGAAAACCTCTTGCTTAATGTTTAGCTGTTGTGTCCTTACATACATTATCCTGGACATGAGGGCAAAACGTGTTGTTCGATGGCAATTTGCAGGAGCAAAGTATATGCAGAAGAAAGCACCATACAACACAGCCACTAGGTTAAGGCATGAGCACTGAGAGGTTTAGGATAAGAATATTAAGGAAGGGGTGTGTCGTATAAAGAAGTAGGTGTGTCGTGTAGTCTGTAAGACTGCAGATGGACCCATCTCACTTCCTGCAGGAGTTCACTGGAAATTCTCTCACAGCGTCAATCTAGCTTGCTACTACTGTCCGTGTGTGCAGTCCTCACTTTCTCCCACTGAGCGGATTGGCACAGCCTCTATCGGATTACACTCTGATTGGTCGGCTCTGGCTCGTCAGGCGGTGCGTCAGCCCAGTTGCACTACCATCATGTTATCCCCCTCCCCAGTCGAATAACAGTGCTGTAGGATGCTGGAAGAGGCAGCAGCGTATCATCAGGACCACAAGTCTGACTTGGATGCAGAGGCGCAGAGTGAGGTAGGCACAACAGGGATGTTTGTTTTTTTTTAATTAATATTTTTCTATCACACACGGTTTGGAGAGCAGGTTGAGCTTGACTTCTGTTGCAGAATGCGGTGACTCTACTTTTTTTTTTTTTTTTTGTAATTTCAGCAATGTTGGTTGATTCGCCCAACCGCATATAGTATCCTTTTCATTTCTGTGCGTGTTTAGCCGCAGGTTTCGGGATTAGTGTGGCGCTTTGATCTCTCTACAAGTCTGTCCCGGTTTTGCCCGTCTGTGCATTAAGTGATGCAGCCACTTTGCCTCAATCCCCACTGAGCATACACTGATATCTGTCCTATTTGGTGAGGGCTGTCACCTCTGCACTTACAGTGAAAAATGCGTAGGTTGTCCAGGACGTTGGGAGGAGCTGGTGGGCAAGTTAAAACTGAAGCTTATCAAACTTTAAACAGATGTACTGTATGTATTCATGTCGGTGTGTTTTCTCCTCTTTTATCTTATTCTTGCAGAGAGCTATAAGTAGCCTAGGCTGTTAGGCTTATGATGGATGTGTAAAAGATATACAGCATAACAATTGTCATTGGGATCTTCTGTTAATTGGCACAAGCATGTAAAATGATTCTCCTCTTTTCAATAGGTAGGCCTATAAAAATTGTCCTCAGTGAGTCAGACTTTGATGTTTAGTCTCAATATTAACCTGCTAAAATATTGAAAATGAAAGTGCTCAGAGGTTGTTTTTTTTTTTTTTACACATGTCAGCATCTCAAAAACTCTAGTTGTGTTTTGTGCAGTCTGGTGTTTTAGTAGTCATAGAAACTCAGAAATGTTCAAGTTCTATTTATTAATGTATTATTATCCCAAGTTCTGTACTCAGCACATGTCCTTCATATACAATGTGTAAAGTCCAACAATCTGAACATTTGTAGCACAGTAGTGAAAATTATGTGTAGGCCCATGTCTGTGAATGTTCAAAGTCAAGAGTGAAGCGAGTTCTTCTGGGAGTCTGTGTTTCTTCTTGCTGCGGTTGCCGGGACATTTTAGATCATTATCTGGATCAAATGCTAATCCTCTTTCTCATTGAGCCACATGATGGTTTCCATTACATGTCCATCTGTCCATATTGTAGGAAAAGTTCTGTGACAGACTGCCTGTGTGCCCAAAAGCATATCTTTGTTTATTTAGTTAGCTGGTGGATATGTACTTGTACTTATATTATAACTTTGTCTGTTTCTCTGCCCTGCTTACTGTGACTGCTCTCACTAATCACATTTCTGCAAGGTATAATTGGTCTAGGGAGTCTAAAGCCATAATCCCCAGTTTAAGTGTGTTGTATCTTTGCTTAGTCAGTGTTGCTTCCCTTGTCTATTTGTTCATTTTATTTTTTATTTTTATAAGTCACCAGCAAAAACTACAAATCCACATGTGCGTAGCATCCTATAAATGTAATATTAGATTTTTCCTTATTTACTTTGTAAATATTGATTTCAGTGTTAATGATAAACAATTCCATATTTTCATTGCTCTATGCTTCTCTGCATTTAATGAAAGTCTTTTCCTTGAGGAGTGAAAACCAGCCTGTTTGTTAGCATACAGTATGTTTATGACTCCAAATTAATTTGTGTTTTGACTGTACTGAATTTTTATTGGACTGTAATTTTTGATTATAAAACTTTCCATGTTTGAGAGTAGAAGCACAGCGATCAACCTATCTTCAACTTTTAGCTAGCTGAGATGGAAGTGGATGCTAAATGTTATGTTAGTGCTATATGGACACTGGAGACCATGGTGTGCCACCTTGTTATGTACTAGTTTTAGTTTACTTATATCTGTTTTATGACATTCACCCACATTATCTGGTAGTACCAATTACTGTGCTTTTTTATTTGAATATGTTAAGTGTAATTTTATTTTCAAGGATCCACCTTTGTATAAGGTCTAGCTCCTTGTTCAAGATGGAAGTCAGATCAGCAGGCGTTTTTGCTGATGTATGTACTGTAGTGTCCTTGTTAAGCAGGTGTAAAATCAGCACTTCTTTAGATGTTGTCAGAGTTTCATATTGAGCTTTTGATTAATGAAACTATTTTTGAGGTCTGTGTGAAGCAGGTAAAGGGAAAAGCTTTATTTTTCACTATAGATATGCTATAGGCAGAATAATTTAATTTGTAATGCGCTACTCTGGAATATAAATCTTACACGTGAAACTTCAGTCTGTGCTTGGAAATATGTATTTAAGAAAATTTGTTCCATTTGAATCATATTACACAATGCCTATCCATTTAGAGCTGTAATGGCTATTGTATCAAGTAAAGATAATAGCACACTATTTACTTGTCTATAACCATCAGGGCAAAGGCTTACTAATAATAGGTTTACACATGCTCATCGTCTTTTCTTGCTGTACATCTGTCAGCTCTTTATATTTTCTAAAAGCACAGCTCAACACATTGTTGACTAAGAAATGTATAACATATAATTTATTCTCTAAGAATGGCAGTAGTCCAGTAGGAATGGCAGCTTTTCTAAATATTCACAATAAATAATTAGAGTACAGATATATAACAAGCTATTTATTTTTCTCTGTGTTTGTGTGGGTTGTAAAGAGCATAACGGGAGGAACTCTTTCAACATGTCAAGTTAGGGCAGCTGTCAATACTAAGCACTGATCCAACACTCTCCAAATTTAAAATCTGTACATCTCACTTTGTGGAACTTATTGAAAATCATTTTTATGAGAGGTAACAGACACAAGGTCAAGAATTTCTGTTCCACTAAAAACTGAGTGAGTAGCCCATCAAATGGAGAGAATGTAACTGATGGTATGACAAAGAAACTGTGTGGACGGATCCATGTAATAAAGTCAGTGTAAGGCATACATGATTGGTTTAGCCATATAGGGGGAACTAGCTCCCACTGTTGATGAACATGTATAACAGAACCTAATATTATATGCAAAATTATTTGTGCATGGAATGGAAATGGAAAATTAAAACTGTTCCACATCATTCAACTGCATATTCAAATCTTCACTCTTCATTTTACAAAGCATACATTACAAAGCAGAACAATAGAGACATGTTGGACTCTAAAGCTGTAGAGAACATGCTACACACAGATTTTCTGTCCTTCTCATTAACATACATGAGGGAAGCAAAATATTGTGAACACTTTGCAATACAATTCATCCCAGTACACAACTACCAATCACTACAATCACAATAATAAACATAAAGTAGAGTTATCACCTTTCTGACAATGTCAACAAAAGCTGACAATGTTCAAGCTTCATAAATTTAGAATTTATGGCGGAACTGTAAGGTTGGATTGCCTTAAACGGCACAGGTGTTCCTAATAAAATGCTCACTGAGTGTATATTGCACCTTTTTCTCAGATTGACATTGTACAGAGCTATGCAGCAAATGGATAAATGAATTAAGTTCACATCATTCAAACAACCATAAACTAAATTCGGGGAGAGTCAAAAAAACAACAACAAAAAATCCCTGTCTATATGCCCCAATAGGTGTGAGAAAATGCTTAATCAGCCAAAACAACTGAAAACACCTGTGTGGCAGACAGCAGTATTGTAGAGGAGAGCTGATTTACTCTGTGTAGTTCCTCCTCATACTGTGCGTTGCTCAGACATTGATATATTTTGTTGTTCATGTTAAAATTATATGTAAATTTTTTTCATTTTTCCAGTGTGAACATGCTACTGTCGCTGTATACACATATTCAACATTCCATCTGAACTTTGGTCTACACTTTAGTTTCAGCATTTAATAAATGACTTCCTACTACACATAGGCCTACACTGTAATGACTTTTTGCAGTCAGTCTGGGACTCTGAAACAACCTCCCCATTGTAGCATGTTTCCTCCAATTCAATGCTTATGAGAATGGAACATTACAATTGGAAATGCAATTCTTTATATATTTAGCTGATTTAATTTAGTCTTTAATAGTCTTTGCCTTGAGGTTGCAGTGCCTGTTTTTTTTTTAAAAACCAGGCACTGCCAACTGAAAAATGACTTAGATATTATACTGTTTTTTGACATAAGCAGGGGAAAATATTGAAAATATATGTATGATAGGTAACTTATATAACTAACTTCTACCCAAATTTATTGATACAGCCTCTTATGTTGTCTTGGTTTTATTTGTTTGATTGATTTGTTAATTTAAACTGATTAAAATCTTTTTAAAGATTGCCCTAGTGAAAAATATATAAAACAAATAACACAAAATAACTCACAATATGGCACACAGCGGACCATGACTATTATATGCAATACAATCATATACAACATTTATTTCATTCTAAAGGCAGCTTAAAACTCATTTAAATAACCTAATAGCTCTCTGAATCCCAAAATAAGTAAAATAGAACATACAAATAAAACCAAACAAATATGAGAAATCTAAAAATCTATGACACCAACATGTGT
>JANJYP010186353.1:0-15792 GCA_024605115.1 Rastrelliger brachysoma
TATATATATATATATATATATATATATATATATATAGCCTTAATTGTTAAATAAGCTAAATTAAATTAATACTAGCAGTAGAAAATCTGCCCACAGCAAATGCAAAATTGATTTCTATTTGCGTGGCATTTACTTAAATCAGAATTTACTTAATTGACTTTTTTGACACTGCCAAATGAAAATTCTCCATATTTGTACTCCATAACTGTACTCACTACAATATTTTACAAACAAAACCTATGATACACCCATTAGATTTAATGTATTAGATGTTCAGCATCCACAGTAGTTAAAGTTAGTTCCACTTCAACCAGCTCCAATATTTCACTGCTGCTTTAAACGTAAGGAATGTGTATAAATAATCATTCAAACTAATGTATACATTAATACTTTAATTTCAATAAATAATATCATAATAAATTCTCTAAATCATATTTCTGTAGTTTGAATATAGAATTTTAAGATACTCAATTCTTGTAGTGAGAGTATTTTTAGACCGTGGTACTGTTAGTTTTACCGAAGATCTGAGTACTATGTATAGTGAAACCAAAATCATGTGTCTTTCAAGACAACACTGAGCAGCTCTACTCCAAATAATACGACTATTCAATTTATTATTTACTATTGCAATGTAATATATATTAGGGATATTTTTACAGCACAGAAACAAATTACTATTGGTGGGTCTGTTCAAGATCAGTTCGGCACTGAGGTGGAAGAAAAAGCAAGACTTTCCTTTGTCTAGATGCCAAACTCAGCTGACTGGGATTGAAAACATACGTAAACTCGCAAGATTGTATCACAGTTTCCATGGAGATGAGCTCAGACAGAATGAAATTGGTCTAGAGGCTTTTCACTGTGGTGCCAAACAGAAAGATGGACATAGAATAAGAGTCCTGCTGTTACCGCAGGGAGTTGACAGAGGGAGTCAGTGCGCTGTGCTGCAGCCCAGTACTAATCTGATTTTAGATGCCAGGATGGGAGGCAAAAGAACAAAGCCATTTCCTGAAGCCTTGTGTTGCTATGGTAACAGCAGAACGTGACAAAAGTTGTCCTAAGGGCTGGAAAACGTGTTTGTGTGTATGCGTGTGTGTGCATGTGTGTGTGTGTGTGTGTGTGTGTTGTGTGGAAAGTGTAATCATGTTTTTGTTGATAGTAAAAAAAAGATAATACAGTACAAATAAATACAGACTCCAAAGTTTTGTTTTCCACTTCATCAGCATGAGTATACCCTCATTCACATGCAATTACAGTACACAAACATGGAAAGACGATGTGGGCATGTCGCGCCTTCTCACAGTGACATTTTCTAAAGGTTGCTACAATCTGAAATCTTGTCAGTGGTCGACAGTGGTGACATTATTTCTGAGCAGAAAAGCTGCCAGGCAGTGAGGCTACTGCAAAAATTTTTTTAAATGATCCAAATCTAACTGTGCTGTGCTGAGCTGCCTACACATTTCATGCACTTTTTGTAACTGTGATAGGATGGGAACTACAAAAAGGACTATTTTTGGTATGGTGAAACTGATATGATGCTATAGTGAAAGTTCAGTTAAGGAGACTATTTTTTCATGCATATGACTACAGTTTTATTCCTAACACCATCATACCCTTTACATCTCTCACGCTTACTAACTCAGCATTTCCTTTGTGATCATATCAATTGAGCTATCAGCTGTTCACACCAGCTGGTCACAACTATCCAGTAGCATGGTGATACACCTCCATTGTCAGAATATTGTCTTGCTGCTGTCTTTTTAAATGTTTGTCTCACTCTTTACCTTAGTGCTTTCATGCTGCCCTTATGCATACCTTACCATCTCCCCAATCTACAGAATTATCAGTTCATCAACCTCATTAATCTTAGTTGTTGTTGGTCTGTGGGGGGATTTATATTGCTACTGCTCAGGGCTAATGTACCTCAATAACAAAATCTCATGGTAATGATCGATATCATCTGTACAATTACAATTATCTGTACTTCAGTCACAGGTCACTCCTGATTTAACCATATTAATAATTATATGAGTTTATGGTCTACTGCTCATTTAAAATGATCATTTCCTTGCTTTCTTCAGGCAAACTCAGAGTCCATAGTTGTGGTATTTGCAAGTAGTCAAGTGCCCTTTTGTGTGATGTCCTCTAACTGATGTTCAGTAACTGAAAACAGCACCCAAATGCTTAGGATGACTAAAGTATGGAAGTTTATCAGCGCACATTGGAACAGGCTTGATTAGTGAGGTCACCCCTTGACTTGTGCAAATATCACCTAAGAGCCAAATATAGCTTAATCAAGCTGTTGGTTGTTATTTAATTTCCACGTAATGAACAAATAAATACCCTCGACCATTATTACATCTAGAATTAGATTTCAGTAAAAACAAGAGTTGAATGACATACAGAAGTTATGATTGTAAGTGTTATAAACCACCACTGAGAGTGATCGTTCATTACTGTTCCATAATTTGCAGACAAAGGTAGACAAAAGAGGCTTTTCATTTCTAGACCCTAACTGTTAATTTTGACAAGAAGATTTATGAGTAGATATTATTATAGAGTAGCTAGTTCTAATTATGTGAACATTAGCACCATGGGTTGGTTGAAAATGCATCTGTGACTGACTTTTTGCAAATTCATAAAAAAAAACTCTCACATACTGTATTGGCACTGATGTCAGAATGCAGCAAGTAGGACTAAGTATGGGGCATACTGATGTGTAGTGGCTCACACTGTGTATTTGGTTTATGGATTTTAAGATTATTTTCCTTCTTTTTTTTTTTGCTGCCTGACGAAGACCACGGGTCAGGCACAGTGTCAATGCAGCAGAAAAAACTATGCACACAGCCATTTCACCCAGAAAATTTTCAAAATACATCTCAGTTCATAATGACAAAAGGTGCGTAATGGCAGTATTACATAACAGTGCATCTGTGATCAAGCAAATTAGATCTGATCCTGCTTCACAGACAAAATCATGCAGGAAATGTCCAGAATAAAACACTGATGAGTCAACAATATTCACTCCAATTCCTTTGTCCAAATTGCTTTCTAGCCACATAACCTTTCTACAACACCCCACTGGGGAGCGTGAAATGACTTCCTTTTTATATGAGGATGAAGAGCTCAAATAGACTTTATAATTAGATTTTTATACTTTCATTATACACTATTTCCAGTGTTGTGCACACAATACATTATGTTCATTGTGTGCATGAATGAGCAGAATATACCGCCTTTTTGAACTTGTAACTGACTACTAACCGGGTCCTAGTTTGGCTACTGCACACAGCAGGTCGTAGTTGATGACGGGTGTAGCATCTTCACTCTGGCTCCAGCCCACAGGTGGCGAGGCAGGCGGTGAAATCAGGAACTGTTTGACAGGCTGAGGAGGGGCCAGGTATGACTTGTCAATGTTTTCATCACCATTCTGGACCTGTGGGAAGGGAGATGACAAAATGACCTCCTGTCATCACCACTCAGGACCAAGTACGGAGCCTGTGGCAACAGAGGCTTCTCCACAGCTACCAACTCCCCCTCGAACTCTGTCCCCAAACATGTCCGAAACTGCAAATCACAAATTCAAATCACTAATTCAAAATTCACTTCTTCATATCTAATTTTAATATGTGATAATGATGTGTGTTAGATGTTTTAGTGTAGTGTTTTGTATGCTTTATGTTTTAGATGTTAGTCTATTATTCATGCTTATTAAAAGAAATAAGAGGATAAGGCTGTTAGCTCCACTTTAGAGAATTTTTCATGCTGAAATAGAAAGTTTCCAATTTACTTTGTTACATGTAATTCTTAAACTTAAGAGTGCCAAAAACTCATTAGCTTTGCAGTCATAACTTCAGTCTTTTAGTCTCATATTGTAAAGTCTTATGTCTTATGAAGGGATTTTGGAGTTTTGATAGTTGCCAATTGCTGTAATTACAATACCTACATGTGGCATCTGTCTGAGCTGTAAAATCCCTAATCCTCTTATATCAAAGTGCTGAGAGGTGCAGCAGGGGTCACTACTGCTGATATATATTTTGATAAAAGCAAGCACAAATTAGAATACTCATGATTTTGTAAAGATCATAAATTTATGATTTGACGTGTAGGCTAAAACATGGCTGCTTTTTTAAATCTAGGTTTTGACATAATTGCAGTGGCTACATTTCAGTGCTAGTTAGGATGTGCTTTTTAAATGTGTAACCAGCTAGATCCAATTCCAAACAAATTTAGCACACTAATCTAAACTACTTGCCTGCTCTCATATTCTTATGGATATGAAATAACAAACAGTACCAGTCAAAAGTTTAGAAACACGTTTTCCTTTAAGAGAATGGGAAGGCATGTCCAAACTTACAACTGGTACTGTATATATGTTCATAATGATTCTATCACAGTGCTGAAGATATATGCTCTTATTATTTATCAGCACACCTTAAACATTCTACTTTTCCTGTCTCTTTCTTTCCCTCAGGTAAGATACACCCACACATAAAAATAGCTACTGTTTTTATGCGTTCAATCATATATCTGAAGGGTTTTGACAGGAAGGGTTGCTGGGTTGAGGAGGCAGTCAGGTCAGAATCATTACAAAAGATATTTCCATCATTGTTGTGCAAGTGTATTTGTGTGTGAATGTAAGTTAGACTTAATGATGCACTGTTAGAATCCATATCCCAGAGCTTTAACTGACACTCACTTGGGCAAAGTAGAGCTTGAGCTTCTTGCCGTTGAACTCAGACTCATGCAGCTCAATGCGAGCACGGGCAGCAGCCTCTGGGGTGCTAAAGTTGATCCGGATTCTCCGAAAGCTTTTGAACATCTGGAAAGTAGTCTGTTCATCATAGATTCTGAACAACGCCTCAAATCTCTCCTGTAGATGGGTAAAAAAAGACATGGATTTTAAGTTGTTGTTCAGTACTTTCTTGATGTGTATGTTTATACTAATGTAGGAGAAGATTCCCGTTATCTGCTCTAGATAATACACACTTAAAAGTAAAAGTGGATAATAGTGTGGGAGGGTGTCAACAGCTAGAAGGCAGTTACAATTTCCACAAGGCACACTGGTGATATCTTCAAATGACTTCAAATGAATGAAGCTGTAGTCATCAAAATAGCCTTTTTTAAAAAAAAAAAAAAAACAAAAAAACTGTCCAATAAAATATCCCCTGGACCAGCTCAGTCAATTACAGCTTATACAATAATTTGACACAAACTATGCCATCTGTGCATTATTTACCACTATTTAGTGAAAAGATAAGACCTATTCAGTGACATCTCTGTCCAAGCAGCAAATGTGACTCTAACTGCTGCACCCATTTCATTTGCTATTGAGTTAATTGGGAAATTAGATTTCCAGCTTCCTGTCATTATTCTGCAATCTTCTCTAATGCTGCCTGTTTCTGATTCTTCTGTTTTCTCTCCATTTCCCCCCCGAATATTCTCAACACATCTCCTTCATGGCACTTTGTCTTTACCCATATGTCATGTTACTACACCTCCCATGTTTTCAACTCAGTCTTCTCCATGGACACCAAATTGGCATCCTTAGCTGTGAACTCAATCAAGCAGCTCAGTAGGAGGGCTAAAAGAAAAGGAAAAAAGGCAGTGGGGAGAGTTGGTTTCTAAGTAATCAGTAACACCATTCTTTGTCTTTTAGCCATCTCCCAGCACCAGCGGAAACATGATGATGAAACTGAGCTTTTTTCCAAGAATCAAGATGGATGACAGACTGAATGTGCCATTCTGATGAGGGGAGATTGTCATGAATAGGATGCCTTGATTCACGCTTTGAGTTTTGCAGGCCCTTATCAAGAATGCAGGGTTCATTGACAAGGTGATGCACAAATGATTGAACCATCAACATGCCCTTTTAAGAATCTCACTGAACACATAATATAATACTATGTGTCAAATCTGCTCTCTACTCAACATTTACAGCTGCACTCATTCCACAATTGCATCTCGCTGCATTGAAACTGTGATCAAAGAAAACATTTGCGACCAAATGTGCAATGCCCATTTACGAAAACTACATGTGTACAGGCAGTGACATTAATATAGTGTCATTATGGCATTAGTCTTGATTGTATTGTGTGGCAGTTGTAAGCAGAAGACTGAAATACAGCCACAGCACTTCCCTTGTTGAGCTGACACAGCACCACTCATCAGGATGGAATGGGTTCTTGTTACCTGAAGGAACACAGGCTGCATGTAGGCTGTGAGATCTGCCTCTGCACATTAGTGACAGCTTACTGATGGGAGACATTATCTGAAAACTCAGCACCTTAGTTCTACCTACAATACTGTATGTGGCCTGTTAGTCCTGGTGAACCCCCACAAACTGTACCACGTAAACTTAAGAGTCTTTTTTTTTTTTACATGTACTTAGCCAACTGTACATCACACAGTACTGCACACTTTGTAGAGCTTTGGGTGTGCTTGTCACCTGGACCTTGTTTTAATGTTAAGGTGCATATATTGTTTTTTCTATTTTGATTAAAATATATTTTTTCAGAAACTGTTGGCTGAGATTAACATTTAATTGTTGGAGCCACTAAATACAGAAAAGAGCCAAAAATACTCATTAAAATATCATCTTCATGACATGAAATTAACTCAATAACTAATCATCCTCATTGGATTGCAGCGGATGAGCAGTATGGAGGAATATTAAGAATATTTTGTGCCACTGACTCTCCCTAAATAGTACTCTGCAGTGAGAACTAAACATATAAAAACTTATTATGTTAAAATGTAGTATATTATTATACTGTGGATCATCTGTACATTTTAACACCTAAAATACTAATTCTATCACAACTGACAAGAAAAAAGAAACACTATTTGAACTTAGTTGATCACTTTTTCTTTTAAAGTCTAGTGAAGCATCTAACAATTAACAATAATAAACCTGTGTATCTCTATTTTGCAAGCTTTGATGAATCCATCATTCCAAGTGTCTTTTGTTTTTTACTAGAGTTAGGTACTAAGTACTTTTAGCAGTTGTTATTATGAGACAGCGAATATGCTTTAAAATACAACTTGCACTGCATCTCTGCGGAGAAATCACACCATCACTCTGTCTGACACATGCAGAGCTGTTAATGATTCAGCAAGCTGTGAGCCACAGTTATGCTGCAGTGTGGTGTACACTGTGGTAAGATAATTTGCATTTTAGAAAATAAGCAGATTAACAGTTTTTCTCATAATCCTTCCATTCCCTTCTTGTTTTACTTCCCCTTTTTTTCCCCATGTAAGTGCATCTGGCCTTCCCTGGCTAAACACCTCAGGGTTGTGGGTTAAACTCAAGAGCTGACTTCACATACAGGCTCCATCATACCATTTTTAGTCAGGTTTATGTTTCGCCTTACAAGGTGCATTCTAAAAAGAGAAGCAAGGAAAAGAGGTCAAGTCAGGAATGTGTGAATATCTTTCTGCATTTGGGGAGAATTACCAGCTAACTTAGAAACTAGAATGCAACAATCCCAAAGAGCCAGAGAAGAGCCAGCCAGAGATGAGTCACCACGATGAGGCCAGCCAAGTGTTAAGTGTGCTCATTTAAAATTGATTCTCTAAAGCCACAGATAACACAGTCAACTGCAAAATAGTAGTTAACCAAATATCTAATTTTCTTTAGTTGTCAATAGATAGCAGAATAAGCAACATATTAAAAATACTGAATTAAAAGGTTATTTCTCCAATTTTTATAGGGACAAAAATCTGAATATTTCAGCCTCACAGATTTTAACATTGCTTTGATTGGTCTTTTAAGTGTTAATTTCTTCTGAGGTTCCAAAATGAATTTAAATAAAAGAAAATCATAGAGTATCCCTTTAAATAAAGTCTTTGTTTATGGAGCTGTTTCCTCGTGTTTCATGCCCATGAAACCAGGACACATCCTGCAGCAAAAGTGTTTATAAATGGCTTTCACATGGGCACAGCAAGTTTTTATGTGACCTAGTAAGGGGCAGTTTTAGATTTTTGTTTCTAAAACAGTGTTGTTGTTTAAACATGGATTAACTGATTTTTTTTTTGGCAATGTGGAGGCAGTAAGCAAGCTGTAAGCAGAGCATTAACATCTTATTACCTTATAAAGCTGATATGGCAAACATGTTAGCAAACAGTTTTTACACATACAGCAGATACCGCACAGTGAATACTAGTCTAGTACTTCTTTTAGCCCTGAGAGAAATTTCTGGTTCTGGAGATGCTTAATGCTCACTATATTCACTGGCAAGTTGATAACTGGTGTTTTACTGGAAACGGCCTGCTTCTAGAAATAAGGTTCATCACAGGCAGAAAAACCAAAACATTTAGTTGAAAGATGCTAAAATACTCCATAAAGATGAGGGAAACTGCAAGTGATAAATTGCTGGTACATCAAACTTCTATAAAAAATTGAAAATATTGATTAATGTAGCATTTAAAGAAATGTTTGTACCAGCCAGTTTGTGACAGTAAGTAATTCACAAAGCCAAGAAATATAGCTTCTGTGTGGCAGCATGAAAATTCTATAGTATGATCTTGGCCAAAACTGTCTGTGTGTATATTTTGAATCAATTTTGAAAATGACTAAAACAACATTTACAAATATCAGAGGTTTATATAATAGTGTTACTATCAAGCTACTAATTTTAGAGCATTTTACAGTAACCTCCTGTTGCTTGTTTTGCAAACTGCCTTGATTTGGGTTTGATCATAATTAGCTTGAAAACAACAAGGCATTTGTTTGCCCTGTCTACATAGCCCACTTAAGCCCTTATTCAATCTGTGAATTTTCCATGAGCCTTAGCCAGCTACTATGACTCACATGTCATGAAACTCCATGTGGGATAACTGATAAGGTAGTCTTTCACATAGACACACACACACACACACACACACACACACACACACACACACACACACACACACACACANACACACACACACACACACACAGTGGGTACTTCCTTAACCTAAATTGATGTTTTGGCATGAACAGAGATGTGGGAAAGCTCCAAGATCATGTTCCATAATAGCATGCGCTGTTTGTTTTGAACCCCGCACATGGACTGTGATACACCCACGATGGACTGGTGTGTAACAAGTAAGCGTGGTGATCACTAATTGATGTGGGCTCTATGAGCGGACATCCTGAGGGAATGAGAGGAGGAAGAGGAGGGGAATGAGGAAGAGTAGAGGGGTGTTGAGTTACACACGGGTGAAAAATGTTCCCTGTGGTGACCCACTCCCTTTGTTCTCTATGCATGTGTGTGAAAGAAAGAGAGACTTAGCAAGGGAGTAAGCAAGTGTGTGATATGGACAGTGCACTCAGGATTTTGCCCTGTTTCCACAATTAATCAGCTGTTATTCCTGCAGGTACCTAAGCTCATATGCGCACACACACACACACACACACACACACACACACACACACACACACACACACACACACACACACACACAATGTGTGTGAAAATATGAATTATCTTGGTTGCTAGATTACAGAAAACTATTAAAGAACAACTAAGGCAATAATAAAAGAAAAGAAAGCTAATATGTTGCTGACATCAACATCATGTTTTCCTTTCACATTAAGTAAAAGCCTATGTCTTACATGTTTTGTTAAGCTGACAAGAGAAATCTGGATGATGTGTTTTTGGGAAGAGGTGTTAAGTCACTGTTCTCAAATAGCTAATGACTTGGCTTGATTGAAACGGCAAGTGCTGTCATTGTTGACCTCATGTTTCTCACCTTTACATAACAGCCTGTGTGTACCTCAACAGGTTCAATTTCCTTCCCTTCCTGTCCAATAATGTTTCTTTAACTTCAGCTTTGCTGTTGCACAAGTTTGAAATGAAATACAGAAGGTAATAAGGTCACATTCAGGCTGCATTTGTAAATAAGAATTTGTTCTTAATTGCTTGCCTAAGTAAATAAAGGTTAAATAAATAAAATTAAACTTTGTACAGCAGGGAAATATACTACAATTTGGATTACTTTTTTTAGATATCTACAGATCTTCTATTATTTCATGAAAAAAACAAAACAGAGGAAATTATGCCTCCGTACAATACACTGCAAAAGAAAACTGATTTTGCGCTGCTGATTATATTTTCAATGTCAAACCGTTTTCAATATTATGTAGCATGAACCATTTCAATGATGTTCATATATGTAAAGAGGGAAGCAAAGTAAATCAATTTTTGAGTGCTAACATTCACTCAGGTTACTGTTGTAGCAAGGCCTGTAAGTCCAGAGGGAAACAGGAAGGACAAGTAGACAAAAAAAAGTATAATAAAAATAAACAAGAGGCCCAAAAAAGAGACTGAAATCACCATAAAAAGTCCAATGTGAAGGGATGTAAAGCTTCATCCACTTCAATGGTGGCTGCAGGGCCATCCTTCAGCAGATTGCCTCCTGGGTAATGAGGCAGTTATGTTCCTGACCGTAATGAAAAGGCTGTCATCACGGTGGCAACAGGACATGACTGTGGGCATGACTCACATTCAGCAGCACAGTAGAGAGCCAGCTAGTGGTCCTGACACACAATCATCTGAACAAAAGATCAGTCAGTTTAGGGATGAGGTGCGGGTTTATTTGGTGATGTCGACAAGGTTTCATCTGTGGTGAAGTCCAGTGGCATAACAATAAACATCAGTGACTGATAGAAGAGTGCAGAGGCACCTGCAGGACAGGAAGGGTAATAAAGCTGAGGAATGAAAATATACATGTGTATTACACCTTCCAGGTAATAAATCAGTCAGGTGATAAACTTAGGTGTAACCCTGTGACAGACAACTGTGACTTCATTGTTTTCTTATGTAAAGGCAGGATTACGTTTCTTCAATGTGTAGGGATCACTGATAATTAACAGAGCTGCAGGTCTATCCTGTTTTGTTAGCACAGTAAACACAAAGTTAGATAAACATACATTTGCACGCAACAGAATCCAACCACGACTGCACCAAAACTTCCGCTCAAGTACTAGATTATGAATGTATCCTCAGCAAACTGTGATGTTCAACAAAAGCTCCTGCATACTGTCAACTTTCAGTTACAGTTGAGGGAGTTAAATAAGGTTCACATATTCAGTTGTTTGTTCTCTGTCACTGGTGGGAAGTCACATTGGCGAGGAGTCACATTGTCTGCAACACACTAACACACTGCATCATCCTTTTGATTACCCATGTGTCTCAAATATGCACTTAACACACAGGTAGGTACAAAAATTTCCTCAAATATATTTAAAACTGCATACAATCACATTGCTGGAGTTCAGTCTGACAGAGAGCAGCATATAGAGAGCTGATATAGATAACTATATAATATTCATATAGGGAGTGAGAACTGAATTGAGCATAAAACTGAAAAAATGATGATTGATAGATCAATGGAAAATTAATTTGCAATTCTTTTAAAACTCTAACTTATTTTGCAAATAGGTTTTGGTCTATCAAATGTGAATATTTGTCAGTTTATGTGTCTTCTATTATAATAAATACTTAATACTATTAGATTTTAGGCTGTTGTAATTTAAGTAATTTGAGGAAATAAACATGGCATCTGTCTGACACTTTTTTTTATACCAAACAATTAATCAAGAAATCAGAATGATAATAATGAAAATAATTGTTGCAGCCCTAATTCAGTGTGCGCAGTTATAGCATTTAAAATCACTGACTGAGTCAGTGTCCTATTTTGATCTGGTCTTTCATTTAAGCTACATTGTATTTAAGTAAAACTTGCCATTGCTGTAATCCATAAGCTAGTTCAATTTTATGTTGAATTACACCATTTGGCATTTTGGATCAAAATGAAAAGATTAAGAGAACTTAATTGGGACGTAAAGAAGGGCTATTCAGGGTTTTTTTTTTCCTTTGGCAAATCACTCATCTTTCTCTGCGACACGTGCGTGGGTTTAGCACAATCTAATCTAGACCCCTGTGCCTGAATGGGATTTGGGTGAAAACCAACAAACTAGGCCACCGAGCCTCAGGGTGAGTCAAGGACAGTGTTACACTAAAAATAGACAGATCACATTGGAATAATTAAGAAAATTCATTTCTTAAGTGTGTAGACCATCATTTTTAATTACCGTCCTCCCTGAAGGACCAAACTGGAACCAGTCTAATGAGGTCGAACAAGAGCGGCAGATTGTAAAGATAACAGACGGAGCTGGATGAAAAATCTCATACCTGCATGCCTGCCTGTTCCAGCACATTTTTGCTTATCACATTCCACATTTTTTTCCATGACTGTTCCATAAAGCAGAGCCAACTTTCCATTGCAGTTCTGTCTGTGTGCAGCTACAACTATCTTTTGTGACATGAAAATATATTATGTTTAAACTGGCAGAGCTTTGAGCCGCACTCCAATATGAATACTACCTGACACAAAACAAACACTCAAAATATGAACATGTTTCCATTACATTTTGTCATGTCTTCAGTCTTGTTGTACAGTAACAAGAGTGAGGAGTAAAAGTGCCTAATTGCACAAATTAATACTGCCTCCTATTCTTTACATTTTTTTTTTCAGCAAAAAATGAACGCCTAACATTTTATTGCTTTAAAACACCCTAACACAAAACAACACAACTATATATTGTTCCATTAAAAAACAACTCAGTTCTCAAACCTGGATACTGCGATTGTCTTCAAATGTTAGTCAAACAGTAGTAAATTGCACATTTGTTGGTGGCACATTATGACATATTTGAAGCTCTTCTAGTGCACTGTAGCACTGACTGAAGGTCTTCATTATAAAGATGGAATATGTCACCCAGTGTGGCTAACTTATGTGTTTTTAATCAAGTTTTTGGATAACACTGAAGCTAGAGACCAATTCATTGATGCTTTTGGTGACAATATGATAAATATATGAGAGTGTCCTTTAAATATCATTCTTTACCTTACTTTATCCTTTCCAAAGATGCCTTTTAATTGCATACATAGTCTGCCAAAGGGTGTTAATTGCACTGCTGGCTGTTCACTTAGCCTGCAGGTTAGTGGTCAATAGTTTTGCACTAGGAAAGACTGTAATCAGCAGTTAGCTTACTTACTTATGATGATGTAATATGTGGTCACAGGAAAAAAGCACAGCAGTGGATAAACTGGGGGCTGTGTGTACAGTGACCCAATATTCACCATACACAGAAAAACAAGACTCCTGTAAAAGCAGCCATATTAGCATAACAGCACATCCTAAGCATTACAGTACAAAACAACAAAAACACCTCATGAATAATAGCTTTGTCTGCATTGTGATGGCTGCAGAAGCACTGGGAAAGCATATGAATGGGGCAAGTGTTATTACAGTGAGATCAATACCTCCAGAAGGGAGCGGTATTGACAGGAGCCGACGTCGCGGCGCTATACTGTTGCTCCCTCTGGGACACTCTGTCCATGGCAGGGAGATTGAAATCAGTTTACGGCATGCGGGGACACATTAATCTTATTACCACCAATCTGGTCGTTATGGTTTTTATTGCAGCAAAAGCTTTTCCTCATCAGTGGCACTTAGGCTCAGTTGAACACACATGAACAAATTCTTCTTACATCACACACTTTTATCATGGCAGAGTGTCCACATAGTCTCCCATGCAGACCCACACACTTAAGAGGAGGCAGTAATCCAAAGAGAAGCACAACATTACATAAGGTGGCTAAGAGATGCTGCACCAACAGCTCCTACCTTATGCCACCACAGCATATGGACTGATGAGCTCTTCCTATAGCTCTCGCTTGCATTTTCTATTTCTTCCTCTTTCCTCATCTCTCTAGTGCCATCAGTGCATCACTTTGGTGGTGATGTAGCTCACAGCTCTGGTGATGATCCAGCATTACAGGAACAAAGAAAAATGTAATCTAAGAAAATATGCAGACCTTCACATTTGAGGGTGTGAAGCAAATGTTTGTCATTATAAATGACTTTAACCTTAAATCAAATATCAGACTTCGATTTAACTTTTGTTATTCCACTTAACAGTTTCAACATATCCTCAGAAAAAACAAACACTGTTGAGTTCACCTTTAGCTTGCTGTGTGCTGTATATATAGACGACAAGGCTTTGAAGCCTTATTCTCTTACGGTAATGGGATTTGGTGTTACTATTTTTGGATGTACAGTCTTTCCAAAAGCATTTGTGTCAGAGTGGAATTTCAATTGGAAATTCTGACACAAAAATAATGCTCTTTTGGTCATTTCAATAACAAAAGGCCAATCATTGCATGACGCTGTTCCGTCATGTTCTTCCTTGGCGACTAAATTGCGGGCCTTTACAATCTATTGTGAGGCCTTTTTTTTGCTTCTAATCTTATCACTTCACAGTCGTGTCATCTTGGCCACATGGTAACCAGACACCCCACCCAGGAGACTGTCCTTTGTTCTACGTCACCCTAACGGACACAGCGCTAACCTTTAGCTGACACCTGAGCCTATGCATTTCTCTAGGGTTTCAGGCCAATGTGAGCTGCCCATCTCCACCTGCCTAGTGCCCAGACTGAGGGAGGCAGGCACACCTGAGCCCATTGCTCTGGCCCAGGATCGCTCAACCCTGCCAAGATGCAGATCTGGTTTCCTACCAGCTCAGAACATGATACTGTCACCGTCTACATCCATCCTCTCTGTCCTGCCTGTACTCCTCTGAGTCTTTACTTCACCTCAATGCCTGATCATAGTGATCAACAGTGTTTTCAAATGCTGCTCCCAGATGATATTAACAATCAGATCTGATTTGTGTTTGAGGAGCACGGCTGAGACGTCTGATGATAAGAGTCCTCTCTCAAAATAATAGCGATTCCATTTTTTAATAAAAATCAATTAAAACTGACACTGATGATAAATTAAACAAGACCGTGGCATATTTGATATTAATTGTCAGCAGAAAATAAGAATAAAACAACTAATGAATAGATTTTTTTAATGAATCTGGAAATAATATCACTAGTCGCAGCTTCTCATGTGTGATATTAGCTGCTTTTCTTAGTTTTACAACTTTGTTGGATACCTGAATATTTTTGGGTGTTGGATTGATCTGATAAAACAAACAATTTTAAGTTGAGCTCTGGAAACATGTGAATGTTGATCTTCTGACCTTATTGAGCAATCGATGTATTGAACTGTAGACAATAATCTGAGTATTAATTGATAAAAACAATTGTTAGTTACAACCCTATTAAATAATTCAAATCAACCATTACACTATCTCATCCTACAATGTGAGTAATTTAGTGGGTCCAGAGAAGAGTATCACATTTGATAGAGAAATCATATTAAATAATACAGTTTTATGTAGTTTTGCACCTTGTTTTGTTATGTAGATGCTCAAAATAAGTGTCACTAATCAGAGTAACTACATGTTACAAGGTAGTCAATGCATCAAAAAAGACTGTGGGAAAGAAAGAAAACATCACAGATGTCATGTCAGAAAATTCATTCCAGTTTGCTGAACAACAAATAGCAGATTAGTCATCAAATCTCTCCTCCTTCCTCATAACCAGCATAATTTCTTTGATGATGAAGCCCGGGAACAGACACGACAGACATGTCATACAAACAGGAGGACAGATGGAAAGTGACCCAGGCTGATGGAAACTTCTCTAGGCATCCTTGAAAAGGAGTTTTTGTGTGTGTGTGTGTGTGTGTGTGTGTGTGTGTGTGTGTGTGTGTGTGTGTGTGTGTGTGTGTGTGTGTGTGTGCGTGTGTGTGTATGTGTGTGTGTGTGTTTGCTGACAGAGGTGTTTGTCTGTAGGTCTGTGAGTCTGCTGACTCACTGTTGTGGTTGGAATGTGTGACTGTGTCAGTGTT
>JANJYP010186415.1:0-13109 GCA_024605115.1 Rastrelliger brachysoma
AAAAAAAAACAGTCCCAGTAAATCAAGAAATGTAACATATAAATGTGTACCACCTATGTTTCACTATGAGTTATGTTCTGAGCTGAAAACTTGCTGAATATCTAACTTATATCTGATAAAATATATGTTCCTTAACACGAATGCAAAATAAAACACATTTATTTCTTTGAGCATGGAAGTTGGGTGATCTTCTTCATTAGTCTTATTATCTGTGAATCCCATAAAACTTAAAGAGCTTGACTGAGCTCACATCCCCTGTACCTGTGGTCCCAAACTATTAAAAACACTTTAAGCAGCACAGTTGCCCTAGCAGCTTAAAATGCTCCCCAACAAATGAATAATTATATTCCTTCTTCAGTTATAACTTATAAATAATGAAAACTAAAATGAAAAGGCCAAAAAATATCAAGAGGACTAATGCATTGTTGTGTTTTGATGGGGTTTTTTTAATGAAATTTGGTGGTAAGAAGAAAAACATACAGTAGAAAAATGTTCATATGTTTTCACACATTGTTGTTGATAATGAAATCAAACTAGTAATGGTCAGTTGTCAAATGTATGTTAGATTCATTATATTCTTTACTCTTATTTATGTTCTTATATTTGGAACATAGAAAGGATGTACATTACATTTAATTCACAGAAATAATACATCATCTATTTGTACTCTATCTGTGGTATAGTGACATAGGCTTTTGGCTCAAATCTGTGTTAAAATGATAATACTCACTGGCTCAGTGAGTAGTTTATACCAGTGTTTTTCTTTCTTAACAAACATTACAGTAACGGCTTAAGTACTTTAAAAGGTTCATATCATAATCCCATTGAGAAGTCTTATCATAAGTGAAACTGAATTAATCAAGACACATTTTAAGTTGTACTTCAGTCACACGGCTATAAGACTTTTTGCTATCCTATTTAGAATGCTACCATGATAGGTTGTGTCGGCAGATAGGAGACAGTTTGAGCTGTTTTCATCCAGCCACAGATTTCAGACCTCAGCTGTTTCGTCCTTGTTGCTCTGTCACTAAATTAAGCAGAACAAACAGAAGTCTCACTGCCTCTTTGGTTTCAGACAAAATACAGCAGCCTGAAGGACAGCGTGACATGTATATATTTTGTTGTGACTATTTCAGTCACTCTTGATTACTCATTTTCAATTTAAAATTAGACTAAAAGCTTTGACAAAACACTTGATAATCCTAATTTCATAGTGAAGCTACAGAAAGTATTTAGTTGACAGATTCACATTGTTTGCACTCAGGCAGAGTGTGACAGATAATTCAGACTGTTGGGACACATGATGCAGCACGCTAATTAGTGATTGCATGACTTATGCTCTCTCTTGTCTTGCATTTGGCAGCATTGCAGTTCAGCGGCTGGCAAATGAATCACGCTTCATTCTCTATGAGTTCTGGGAGCACAACAATGTGTGGAAGAAGTAAGTATTCGTTTGCACCATATGCGTTGTAATTAATGCACCATTACTTGTTCATGTCAATCCCAAATTATTTCCTTGCTCAGTTTGAACTCACTGAAACAAAGTCTCATTCAGACGGAGGGTATCAACATCATATTCTGTGAACTAATGAAAACTAATGAAGAAAATGTAACCTCAGTGGGAAGAGAGATACTAAGAGGAATTAATGATACTATGATCATCTTTATTCATTACTTTACCATTTCTATTGATGCCTCCTTAAGTTACTTTATATTTTTAGGCATGGTTGTGTTAATTCACATGTAGCTTGTTAGTTTAGCAGAGGTTCAAAATGAAATGTTAAAAATTTGATAATTTGGTAATCAGTTCAAAATCATACTTTGCCCCCATATTGCTGATACATTAGCCAAAAAACACTGGGAAATGGGAACCGCATAAAAGCTGATGTTTAATTATGTTATCAGTTATTGTCACACAGAATTGGTAGCACTGCCACCAACTGGCCAGCAAAATACTGTATAACAAAATACAAAATACAGTGCCACAACATTTTCTTTCTGTTCCACCTGCCCTCTGACCGGCTCATATAACATAATATAACATAACAACATATACAACAAACACATTTGCAGAGTGATATGCAAACATAAAACAGAAAAGTCAGATTATAAAAATTAGATCTAAAATGAGTTTTGAAAGAGGATACCAAGGATGTTTGACCAAATCCCAAGAGAAAGTTATTGTAGCGCTGTCAGCAAAGGTCTTTCACCCTCTATGTCTAGATTTTAGGGTTATTAGATAAGACACGTCATCTTGACAGCTGGCAACCAAAACATAAATGACAACCTGAGAATGTGAGAATTATGACGTAAAACCAGCAGAGTGTGCTCAGGGATGACAAATGTAGCCTAACACAACAACAGCTCCACATTAGCATCACACTTTAGACACCATTACATAACCCCTGCTTTGTTGTGTTAAGGCATCACAACAACCTAATTTCTTAATTAAATTCTCATGCACATCTCACATCATAAGGCAT
This sequence comes from Rastrelliger brachysoma, assembly GCA_024605115.1. Taxonomy (NCBI): domain Eukaryota; kingdom Metazoa; phylum Chordata; class Actinopteri; order Scombriformes; family Scombridae; genus Rastrelliger; species Rastrelliger brachysoma. Next base: position 2,484 of record JANJYP010186415.1, read on the forward strand.
TCCATCTCCCTTTACTTTTTATAAAATGGCATCAGAGACAGATTAAACTTTTATGGAGAGTTAGGTTTGCACACTTAAGAAAGTTACACACAGAGATTAACATATTTATGCACCTTGTTGATGAACAGTGAATGAATCTTCTCATTTCTTCTTCATAGTCACCTGCAGACCAACTACAGCAAGACCTTCCAGAGGGGGAATGTGGATTTCCTAGAAACTCCTGAATCCATAACCACTATGCTGGTTCCTGGTAGGATCTTTAAATCTGACCTTCCCATCACATTATACTACAGTGAAACATATGACTTTGACTCTCAAAACTTCATTTTAAATTCTAATCAAGTTTTCAGCTGGAATACACAACTAATCTAGATAGATATTATATAGCTTTAAGCCTTTTACTGAGACATTTTAGTCTGTTATTCTTCCCAAAAGCACATCCAACATGTTAGACTCTCACTGCTTTTCATTCATTGCTGTTTGCATTCACAGACTTGACGTGCTCTAATCAATCAACTGTGTGTCATTTTCCCTGCATTATTATAGTGCACTGTACTTACAGGCATCATTAACCATTTCACACAACCACCCACAATGACTTGAAGTAGAAATCAAATACATTTGTCACAGCTTACAAAAACACAACAAATATGCACACCGCATGCAGAGGAGGGCATGCTCAGCGTCAGTGATTTTTTCTTTTTACTTCTGTGCCTCTCCTCTGCAGCCTCCTGGTGGGTCCTCAATAACAACTGATCGTCACTGACGGGTGCAGAGAGAGGACACAGTCACCTGTCAACATGTCAGGAAGTCCACAACAGCACACGTACATTCATATGTACAAACACACACACACACACACACACACACACACACACACACACACACACACACACACACTGACTCAACACAACTCATTAAGTCACGGTGATTAGTTTCAATTTTATGACCTCCATATTCCTGCATAGTGAGGTGGTAGCCAAAATAGTCCGTGTGTGTGTGTGTGTGTGTGTGTGTGTGTGTGTGTGTGTGTGTGTGTGTGTGTGTGTGTGTGTGTGTGTGTGTGTGTGTGTGTNTGCATGTGCGTGTGTGTGTGTGTATAGATATATACACTCCTAGAAGACGCTCTGACGTCCTAAAAGCAATGACCTCCTCAGACATTCTGATGACCTGACATCATCACTGTGTTTGATGTGACATCATCTGCAGCCCAAGGTTCATAAGAGCTGAAGCGTGCAGTCAGAGTGCAGTCAGCGTGCAGTCAGCGTGCAGTGAGCGTGCATGGCCCGGTATTCTGAGAGACAGACATGTAGTTGTATAAATCGTAGCAGCTCTGAGAGCTCATTAAACCATTGTTCTGTCATTTATTGATGTGTCAAATTGAGATAAAAATCTGTTGATCATAAATAAAGATGGTATATTGTTGTGTATCTACTCACTCCATTTATGTTTCTGTTTTATCCATTTTTCTATGAAGAGGATATTATATTTGCATCAAATAACAGATAAATGAGAAATATATACCTGATTTCAGTTTCTATCATAAGGTCAAAATGATGATCCAATTTAAAAATAGTGACAAAACAAAACACCTAACAGCTTTATATCAACCATAGCTGACAAGTGGTTGCATGATGGTCTGCTTCTCTCTTTGTCTGTTCATGTCCTGTTGAGAGAAGCATTTAAAGCTCTAATCAAAGCTGACTTTCAGTGAGTATTTGCAACTTCCAGAAATACGTTTTCCAAATGCTTACAAATGCCTCCACCTAGTGAACACAGTGCAGCACTGCATCTGTAAGAGTGACTGGTCACCTCAGTGCACAGGATCTAAGTGTTATGTGATGATGAATCACTTCTAAAGGGTAAAAGAACAACAACACAATGGCTGTGTCATTGTGTGGTGTTGTATGTAAAGTCTGAGGTGTAGAGGGTGAAAATGAAAGGAGAGAGCACCGTACCCAGAGGGGCCAGTGCTGCAGAGCACCACGTCAGACACACAGTGATGGAGCCTCACATATTGTCTGTTGTCCATGCAGCCAGGTGTTGGTCCGCTCCCACACCTTCCATCTTCCATCAGCAGTGACAACTGGAAAGTGTTGAAAATACTGGAGCACTCCTTACTCCAGACCTCAGCTACATATTACAGATGTTTCTACCTGTTCAACAACACAAACAGGAGTTGGACACAAAGAGATCCATTGTGTACCACACTATATAAAGTATGTGTTAATTATGTGTCCCTGCTTATCTCTGCTTAATTTGATGGCAAAATAATGGTAGGCATGTGGATTGTAGTTACTGGAAAAACAGAAATCTAATTGTGAATCGTGACCTACAGTGTTTACTATAATCAATGTAAAAAAAATAAATAAATAAATAAAATAACCAGAGGGATTCTGCAGTAGTTTGATTACAAAAGGGTTTGAAAACACACAAGGGAAATCTACATTCACATACACACAGAGCTACAACTATGCACATTTATATGTAATCTATATTTATGTTGTAGTCTTGGAAATATTTTAATTAAACAATGATGAAAAACTAAACTGATGACTGAAACAGGAGAAAGTATTGCTGTGAATGTGGGTTTTGTTAAAAAGAGAAAAGATCTCTGACAGCGGCAGTGTCGTTCAGATAAAATCTGCAAACTGAGGTGTTTCCCCAGACTGCTGCTGCCATCATAAACAGGGTCTGCTGTGGACACAGAGGGCGTCCTGGGACCAGACTGTCCTTCACCACTGTCACATACCACTCATATCGAAACATCTGGCTCTGAGATTTGTGCCAGCATTCTGTAACAGTGCAAGTGAAATTAATTTTGCTGATTGAGCTCAGTGGTGAAAATCTACATTTGAAAGACTTTTGAAATACTTTCTACTGCAGAAACAAACTGCAGGATTATACCAAGTGGATAAGGCAGTTAATGAGAAAATATTCTGCTTTTGTTTTCAGTACATTTTTTTAATTCTGTAAGTACCAAAATATAGATATAATAAATATAATGTAATATAAATAGCTGAAAATCTAGACAAATTTAAGAGGGAACCCCTATCCCAGATGACAAATAAACACAACATAAGAGTTTTTACATTTTATTGATAAATTATCATTTTTAAAAAGACCCACAAGCCATCTTTTCCTTCCACCTCACACTACAGTTCTCCAAGTACTGAATTTGAGCTATGTACAAAGAGTATCTTTTAATACTATTTTCATCTTCATCATCATCATCATCACATTCAAAACATGGTTAGAAGTTTGAGCTGTGCCCACTGGTCAAGGTCAAGAGACGGGATGCTGAGTTAGCGTACGGCAATGCTAGCTAGCACAGAGTTCACTGGAGGTCAGAGAGCAGCGATATAAGCGGAGGGAAGAGGGTTTACATTCTAAATCACAGGCAGGAGGAGCTAAGACAGGGATACTGTACACTTTAGCTACCTCTCTGACACAGTTTTAAAAAACACCACCTCAGTGAAAGAACAAAAACAAGTCAACATGCAAACGCTCGTCACCATGTTTTGGGATCATTTTCTTTCACCAGAAGGCAACATAAAGATAGTGAACACAAGGAGATACTCTTAGGCCTTCAGGTTCAAAAGAACTCAAATGAGACAATTATTGCTGTAGTGATTTAACAGCTGTATGGCACAAAAAGAAATGAACACCGTAATAAAAACAAGCTTCTGTTGATCAGATGCTCTTCTTGACTAATACTGGGCAGCACAGTTGGCAGGCATGGGCGGGATTTAAGTAGAATTTCTTTTAAAAGTTGATCATTTCCAGAGTTAAAATCATATCATAATACTATGTCAGTGTATACAGGCAAGGTAAATGGCTACAATACAGTATGGATATGCAGCTTTAAGTATAACTAGCAGCAAAACAACACATACAATTGCATATAATCGTAGTGCAATGGGCAAAATGGTTGTCTCATTTTGGTCTGGTCTGTAACACAAAGAAATCAAGTGAGTACCGTCATGTCTGCCAGGCTTCTGGAAAAAAAAAAAAGGTCCAGAAAGACCAAATCCAACCAGTTTGCTAAATTATCAATCTTTAATCAGAACAGACCACGTTGATTTTTGTCATTAATTAATTAAAAATCACTTTTTGAATTAGTAGACTAATTCGTTCAGGTCCCTGATTCTGCATTTTTGTTGAATTTCTGCAAAGTCTGGGCAGGATTTGAGTCCTTGTGGATAAGTAAGAGGGATTGATCAACACACATTAGCAAGTTCAGCGAGTCACAAACAAAATAAGACGCATCTTCCACATACACTTCTCTGAGCAGACACACACACACACACACACACACACACGCAAGACACATTGAAACACTCCTGCAGACGTTCCACTCCACTGAACATGAGCGGTTTGAAAATCTAATCAAGATGAAAATAGAAACTAAAAGTGGGGTATATGTTCTGTCAGCCGTGCAGGGCCGTGCCCACCCTAGGCAAAGCTATTCTCCGGGTAGCTGACTTTGATCGCTCCCCAGTAGCAGGCTCGTATCAGACAGATGAGGCCAAGCAGGTAGGCGAATGCCCAGGACACATAGGTGGCATTGTAACGACTGGCAAAGTCCCGAGTACCAACCTGGCAACACAGAAGAGGGGGGCGATAGTGTGAGTGAATGCATGCTGCGGTTAACACTACATACATTTTAAAACATTTTTATCTGGCAAACACAGATAGTCTATTATGTTGCACTGCACTGAAAACAGAAAAAAAACAATCCGTATTTCACCATATTAATCAGCTGCAGAAAAATGAGAACAATCTGCAACAAACTCAGTGACCTTTAATTAAAATTCTAAGTGATTAAAATACTAATATGATTAAACCAAGTTTTGAAAGTCTAATATATACTGTGAAAACTGAACAATATGCGGTTGTTTGGACCAAACATAGTGCTTTTGTTTACTGAGCAACACATCCTGCCATAAGTCCAGTTGGCTTAACAGACCAAAGTGCATGTGATGCATTTGTAATATACTGTAACACACACAGGTTCAAATGTGCAAACTCCTATTGGTATGTTTGACATTACCTGGGTATGTAGGGGTGTATAATATTTGACTCTTTAAACAGTTGTGTTTTATGACTGTGCTGCTGCTCAGTTTTCTGAACTAATAATAATCTTTTTTAATATTATGGGGTTTTTTTTGTTAATTCTACTTTGTCACTATTGCACTTGTGATAATCCTGCCTGCTTGACATGCCATGCTAAATGCTGCTATTGCTTTTTTAATGTATTTAATTAACCTGAACAGCCTCATTAAGACTAAAAATCTTTGCAAGAACAATTAATTACACACACAATGAGAGATAATGTACCACAGTTTTAAAATTAGACAGAAATTAAATTATAAAATCATTACTTTTGAGAATGTGTTACCTGAAAGTCAGCTGCATGAAAATACATTTTTTACTTTATGTAAAGCACTCTGAATTACCTCCATGTTTAAAAGGTGCTACATAAATAAAGCTGCATTGCCTTAAATCATAAAAATAGTGAAGACCAATCCAAGTCAACTACTAGAGACTTAAAGCATTCAAATTCAAGAACAGTTCAAAGCATTGGGGACAAGAAGAAAAGAGTAAACAGATTTTTGTGAAGCTCCCCATAAATAAATCTATACTTACTTACATGATTACTATCTCACACTTACTGTTAAACCCACTCCAATGAAAATGCAGATCATTCCTATAGTTATATAAGCACAGCAACGCCGCCTGGGGAGTGCACTGCCAACAGAGGATCTGCAGATAAAAAGAAGCAAGATGAGAAGAAATGGAAAGAATGTGAGTATGAACAAGACATATTTTAATACATTTATGTACTTGTTTCATGGTTTAGTGGTCTAATATACTGTAAGTGTCTTTGTCCCACCCATTTTCCTAGTGATCTCATTCTGCAGCACCTCAACAGTCTTGTGAGTTACAAATCTCTCATTTTCTCTTTTTAAGTTACACATGAAAGCACCGGAGGCCAGTCACATGTGCAGCTCCCACCAACTGCAATCCTGCCCAGACTCCCATACAACACAGAGACACAGTCGTCTGCCCTTAAGCACTAGACTGGCATCAGTTATAGGTTGGGGGGGGGCTTTTTGTTGTTTTTGCTTCACTATGACTGTACTTTTCTCCCCCTCTCTGATCTCACATGCCTCTCATGTGATGGGACTCAAGCATTCTTCAGGAATCGCTGGTATTCAGATGGCTTAGGGGGGCAAGATCACCTGATTTCTTACCTTCTCCCACTCCTTCTTAAAATTATCTGACTGCTTAAACTAGCACCACCTGACCATCTCACTCATGTGACCTGTGACCATATATGGAGCAGACTTCTGTTTTTTTTTTAGTTTCTAAAGACTCAATCTACCAGATGTGGACTAGATTTGTCATGCATAAAAAACATTTGCACAACAGAAGAACTAAAGGATCAAACTGGAACTAAACTAAATCAGCCTGGTTGGGAGGGGAAAACTTTTTAGAATATGAATAGCAAACACTCTGACAACAGCAAGGTGCTACTATAGTTACAGTATCAGTTTCTGATAAGCAGAGTATCAGGACGAGGCAATGTTAAGTCAGTGCTTTGACTTCTGTCAAGGAGGGGAAAGGTTTTAAGGACTGTAAATATAGACAGAAAGTGAAAAATACAAAAATAAAGATAAAAAGTGAAACATGGACAGAACAGGCTCTGTTTGTCCATTTTATTTATTCATTTCTCCCGATATGACTTTTTAGTAAAATCATGGATGGATTATGGCAGACTGTTTTTTTTTTAGAAAGGAGGTTTTTTTGGGAGATTGGACCAAGTTATTTATGTATATGTAATAAATAATGTTCTGTTTCCGATAAAGGTTTCAATTCTACAGCAGGAATTTTGGCATTTCATGAGCCTATGTAGGTTTGCAACAACAGGAAAAACAACCACAGAAATACTGAAAAAAAGCATAGCTATAGATAGAAATGTGATCTAACTATAAAAAATGCATTCATAGAGACAAACATAGAGGTAAAACAAGAAAAAAGATGCTGAGATATGAGAGCTGGAGCTTGTTTTTCTGGTGCAGGTCTGTCTGGTGTCTCTGCATCACTGCTTCTTTCTCGCCCAGATACTGTCTCTCATTTTCATCACACACCTTTCTTTGCCCTCACACCACCCTGTGAACCTCCTACCCCATCCTAACTTCATGTATTGAGGCCAGGCTATAATTCCGGTCACACGTCCAGATTAGCCTCTATTACCTCCCCTCCCCTCCAAGAGAAAGGTCCAGACGTCTAAAGCTCACCTTCTGAATACACTGCACTTATTTGCAAGTAGGCAGCAATTGAAAACTACAGTTTTGAGGGAGCTTTCAGGTTTTAGTATTTACATGTATAATGAACTGTATCATATCAAGCCACATATGTACATAGCTGAAAGTTAAGTTAATGGAAAGTCAATTTAGTGACTCCACATTGCCAAATTTAGTTTGAATTTCAGCCTGTATGCTGTGGCCCCTCTTCTACATTCATCACACAGAGACAGAGAGCAGAGCAGAGGAGAGAGAGACAAAGACAGAGATGTACCCTGAGAAGTTCAAACTTCACAACCTGTAAGCTGTTACTGGCTGGGGAAAACACACCTGCTGCCAAAAACACTGACACCTAGAAACATCCTGAACTCAGCAAAATATTAACAAAATAAGAAACAGAGGCAGAGTTTCTGTAGATAAGTGCACTGCCACACAGTGCATTTATACAGTGGGTCATGAGTGATCATTGAGAGGGATTACTTTTATATGAGTCTATACATTGTTTTATTTAGAAAAATCCTATACTTTTAAAGCAGGAAGTGTTGGAGGTACGTTCATCTTGATTTGACAAATCTCTTTAAGGTGTTCATTTCAGCTCCACCTTCCTACCCAAATTAAGATTTTCTGTCAGTGATTGAAAAACTCATGCTGCTTGTTTATTCACTTTTAGTTTAAGCGCTGAAAAGGTCATAGCTGTAATAATTGAGGATTTGATGTTTATATTATAGTAAATTTAATATCTTTTGGTTTGGGTAGTAAACCCAACCCAGTAAATCTGAGGATGTCACCTTAAATTGAAAATTATAATGAGGATTTTTTTAAAGCTTTCTTGGGTCAGATTAATCAATAATGGACATAAACATGCAACCATAGCATGGTCATTTAAATTGCTATTAATGTTTGGAGACAATGTTCATCAAAAGACTGAAAATTACTGCTGAGACATGAGAGCACTCAGATCAAATGTGAGCTGTCGTTGAAAAATCCAGTGACCTGTGTGGTTCACTTTGACCTTTATGCTGTGTTGAACACAAATGATGGACTCACATTTTTTTGCAGTGAGGACACTTGGCTAGTGTGTTAAACCGAAGCTCCATCCACTGTGAGTGAAAGAAGAACAGAGAAAAGAAACACTGTTACATCATAGTATATAAGAGTGTGCAAATATGTATTCAAAAAAAACACAGCAGTCATTAAATCTGCACTTTGAAGACAATCAACACAAGGCTTATTGTAAATGATTTCACATGATCAGGTAAGATGGTAAAAATCATTCCCTTATTAGAGAAAGGATTTTAAGACCAGAGAACTATAAGCACCTAAAATGATTTTTACAATGTTAGTTACAAGTATAAATAGACAATTTTTGTTGAGTTCTGATGTTAAAAAGCAGGACTATGGAATCCCATCACAGATCAGAAAAGAAAAAGGTCCTATTAACACAAGTTAAATATGTGACTTTTGACATGTGGCTTCTGTGTAGAAATGAAAATTTAAATGACATCTGAATCAGCAATCAGCCAACCATGTTCTGTAAAGCAAACAGAGTCCAAACCATTAAGCCAATTTTATACACTTTAAATGCAACTCTCTTTGGCTAAAGCTCTTTTTAAAGCCAGATGTGAATAAAGTCATATCATCACCAGTGTGAATAAGGCCACAGACTGAACTAGAGCAGGGTTAGGCTGTTGTTAATATGTCCACCAGTGTGACCAGCTTTTCTCGACCTGTTGTTGTACTGGGGGAGAGCCATCACTGGGGAGGCCAGACATTGGCTGGGATGATCTGGCGTCCTCACTGCCCTACAGACGCCGCAAGCGACAACATGCACACGTTAAAGAGGGCATGATTTTGACATGCGAGTATGTGTCATACAGACACCAGTTTTTATTAAAGTGATAAAGAGAAGTTAATCAAAGTGAACATGTTGCACGTCAGAAGTACTGATCCTCAACACAAGGTGGCAGGAAGATATTTAAAATGAGCCTAATCTGCTACAAACTGGTACAGCTGCAGGTGAGAGAGGTACGTGGCATGTTTTGTGACCAGATGTGACTATAATCTAGTGCGAGGACAGGCAAGGAAGGGATGCCAGCAACTCGCTCGCAGATATCATATTCTGACCAAATCTGCAACAGGATGAAGGTTTTCATTTCATGAGATAAAAGATGATTCAACAGGAGAACTCATACCACTAATGTGTGCTTGAATCTGCCGTGAACAAAATGTGAACAGCACCCAAAGCTATATCGCCTAGAACATCTGTACATCTCTGCTAAAACACTTGAAAAAATCCAACATGGTTACATGAGAAACAACATGGAGGAATACACTGCGATTTGGCCCTCAAGATTGCTGACATGCATATACCAACAACACAGCAACAAAGTGCTGCATGAAGAAGCCTGTGATTGGTTAAGCTAGTTTATTGTCTTGGTGCATTTTACATACTAGGAAGGTGTTGCCACAGTGACCACAGACCACTCTCATCCCCTCAGGCTGGATGGGCAGTGCCGGTTGGGCGGGTTGCTCCTCTGGGATCACCATCACCGGGCTCAGGTTGATGATGCGTCTGCTGTCGGAGGAGCGAATGGAAAAGACGGGGTTACAATTGCAGCACAGCCAAGACAGGACCGTAAAAGTTTCCTTTGACATAAGTAATATGGAAAGTACTTATAAAAGAAGTCGATTTTAATGACTCAACGTCACGTAAATTCAGGTCTAGAAAAGACGTAATCCTGCAGAAAGAAATATCATGCTGAATACCTCATTTATCTCTCACCTACCAGTTTGGTCGCGGGCATCCTATCCTCCTGGATGTGTCTTTACAGATAAGCAGGCAGTTACAGGGACATCTCACATACTTTTTTCCCGTTGGAGGGTTTTTGATAGGCTGGAAGACAGTGGGGGAAAAAAATCAGCTCACTGGCACAGTACACTGCAGACACTAACAGGGTGGATAAAGTGCTGTGAAAAATCGATAGCTTTGCCTTTAATCTATAAAATATATATTAGTTCAACTATTAGCTTGAAATATCCATATCACATCTTCTGTCATGCTGTATTTGTCGGTCATTCGAGAAGCATTTCTAAAGCCTCTAAAGTTACTGTCTCACTCTGCGCTGTGCTGCATGTTAATTATTATATTTGTAAATATTATAAAAGGATGAAAGATATCTTTATTATTATTATTAATGACAAATCACATGTTCTATCACAGAAAATGATTCTGCACAATTATACAGAACTTGACTAAATATACAGCTGGGCATGATGTCTACAAAATAAAATGTATCTGCAGGTGTGATTATACTGC
>JANJYP010186484.1:0-17129 GCA_024605115.1 Rastrelliger brachysoma
AGTTGGGCTGACCTGGAGCCATTGCTGATGAGGATACTTTCCCTGATTGTTAATGTGCAATAAAACCACACCAGCAGGAAATTAAGGATTGCATCGAGAAACCTAATGTCAGGAGCAAAAGACAAGGGCCAGGATTAAACATACTGTGTTAAGTTAAACAAACCCACCATTACCGACAAGGATGGAGCACATGTCAAATGCTAAATGATATGCTGATGCTTACCTGTAGCCCGCAAAGAGATAGCACATGAAGGAAAATAGCAGTAGGAGGACAGTGAAGCACAGCTTGAACTTCTCATATTCATCTTTGTAGGCAAATCTGACAAGGATGTGATAAAGTTTACAGTATAAAGTTTACAATTTATATTACGAGGCTTTTCAAAACTAATAAAATACTAAATACTAATAAAGAAGATGTTGTGTCCTTATTTTGAATCATGGTAATAAAGGATCATTTAAATATTTATTGAAAGTAGTTATTGGAGTATCAGTGATAAATAATCTTACTGAGTGGGACCAACAAATTGAAAAATGAGAACAAAAGTTTTTGACGTAATGTTCAGGGTCAGAGGTCAGGCTGTGATGAGCATTACTTACTTTGACTGTTTGCTGAGAAGGGTGACGTTCACATTTCCAAGAACCAGGCTGAGATACAGCCTGTAACACAAAAAACAATTTTCACTTTATTTAATCTTACATGAGATCAAACATATAATTCATCTCTTTTAAGTCATGTTAATGTTTAATGTATATTTATGTTAATGTATTTTAGAGCTTCTGAATGAATTAAAATCAGTACCCATTTTTCTTGGGAAGGAAAGCTTCCATTTCAAAGAAAGCATATGGTCGCATCTTCATTTTCTCTTTTATTTCTTGCAGGGTCTTCGCATCTTCTTCTGATAGTCCTTTGTTACATCTGATGATAGAGGATAAAATAAGTCTGTTTCTTTGGCACATCAAGACATGTGTACTAATTTCATAGTCATCTGAGGAGAGCCCACTTTGTCCATGTGTGTATAGACACTTACTTTTTCACAAGGTAGGACATATCCTTGAGTCTCTTTTGCTGACTCAAAATGGAGGAAGAACATTTGCTTTGTAGTTTGGAAATTTCATCCAGTTTCTGTAGGTACAGCTTGTGTGTCTCCTGGATGATGAAATTACATAGTTTTACATCATTTACCAAATGAATGTGCATATTAAAACATTTACTGTATTAGGAATCATTCCAATATAGCAAATTATTACTATCATTATCATTAACATGTCATCATCAGGTTGGAGTAACACTATAGCATGCATACACGACNGAAACATTTACTGTATTAGGAATCATTCCAATATAGCAAATTATTACTATCATTAGCATTTCATCATCAGGTTGGAGTAACACTATAGCATGCATACACGACAGTGAATAATTTGATACCGTTTGCTAATCGCACTCCATTTCTTACCTGAGCATGCTGATACTCCTCTTCCAGACCTTTCCACTCCTCCAAAACTTCTGTTAAACCTTGAGGCATTTTGTTAGCACTTGTTCACTACACTGACAAAAAGACCAACTTTGTAAAAAAAAAAACTTCTAAATTGTTTCACCACCACGAAATGACTTGGACATAATACTGTGTTGAAATACGCTTCATGGAGTTTCACATCTCTAAGGAAAGTTTATTGCAGACAGTGAACTTTGACTGGTACAAATGTGCAAGATTTCAACTTGGACAGTGTTCAGTGTAGAAATCCTCTGGCCATCACATTGTTTAGTTATCGCTCACGATATAATAACATATTATTCGGTGGTTATTGTTGAGTATATTCTATATAATGCAAATGTCCAAAATTTTATCTTTACCATGGTTCAATCACTACCCTGACAACTAGATGGTACATTGTGAATATTTTATCTTTAAGAGGATTTGGTCGCTTATACAACACCTTAGCAGCCTCTAGTGGATGAATGAAAGCACTAAGTTGTAACTCACTTTACCATAGAGGCTGGTGTTCATGGTAATGTTTTTTCTTTTGTAATTTGATGGGTATTTTATATATATTATTTTTACAATGTCTTGACACTGTGCATTTTTTATTGATTTTTAATTTTTTATTAATTAAGGTTTCTTTTAAGGCCGAGGTTTTCAGATTCTGAGACTGCAGGTGTTCCCTAAGACAAAGCTTAGAAATAGGTTGCCTTCAGTTTACCTACTTTGTTTTGCTCAGTTTCTGGATATGCATGGGATTGTGATTATGTTATTTGATCCCCTGGAAACTTACAGTTTAGCTAAAATGCCCAAATAGTGTTATTTGACAACTTCAAATTGAGACTACATCAATACTTAAAAAGGTCCATCTGAAGGCATTTATTAGTCTGACTTTGGGAAAGTGGGGAAAAAAAACTCTTCCCAAAAGTATTGTATCTCTAAACTCTTGAACCAAATCACACATTTAGGGTATTCTTAGCAATCTTTTTTGATAACTAAAGGAACAACTAATGCAATATTGTTTCACTTCTATTCAATGAGCCTCCCCCAAAACTGTTTGTAGCATCTCTGGGGAGGGTATCTCACACTGAAAACCTCTGTACTAGCCCAAATGTTCCAAACTCTTCCTGTAATTGTCCTTCAGTCAACAGGGAGAAACATATTTTCTACTTCTATAATACAAAGCAAACTCATGTTTTGAGTACAGGGTGGTGGTTACACAGTCATGCTATTCAGAAAGAATGCAAAAAGTGTCGTCCACATGCAATGCACACACACAAAAAACCAAATAATAAACAAATATATCAACTCATATTAATTCTGCACATGGAAGAAAATGTATGTCTTAAATTCAGGTATCTTACTATCACCCAAAGTCAGGCATTATATTGTACAAGCACTTTTGACCAATCAAAAACATCAGCATTTTAAGTGTAATTCTCTCCATAATGTATATATTGTAAACAAGATGAATCCATTCATTTTTGATTATTATTTATGAACTCGTCATCACTGACAGTTACAAAGATGACTTTCTGAACAGCAACATGCGAATACTTAAAAAAGCCTTTATGGACTTAAAAGTCCATAAAGGCAAGACAGAGGTGTAAGGGTGTTTCATAATGAGTTTCTCTCTTAAAGCCCTGAAACCCATGAAAAATAAAACTGCAATGGAACTGTTTTGCATTATAAAACAATATAAATCAAAGAATAAACCTTAGTCATTTTGATTTTATTCACTTTTAACTCTATTATTATTTAATGCAATTTTATTTTTATACATGATTTGTTTTTTATTTGTCTTTTCAGTATATATACATGTTCCTTCATAGCAAAGTAATGATCTTGGTGCAATGGTGTTTGTAGAAACAATTTAATTAAAATAAAACAAAATAAAACACGTTAGATACATCGGACCATGAGTGCTTTTTCTGTAATAATTGTAACGTGGGTACCTACATACTCCGGTTTGGTAGGTGGCGGTATGCACCTGAAAGCAACGATTGCAATCCGCCAAGAAAAACACTGTAGTTAGCCTGACGTCACGATGCAGATGCGCATGCGTGGTGAGCTAACGGCAGCCGGTTTGTTTTGACAGCTGTGCAGCTCTGAGCAGGGTGGACAGAAGAAACCACTTCAGCAGTTAAGAGTTGTACAGAGTCATATACACTGACTAATACACACTAGGACTACCGAGCCTTATCAAGCAGAAAAACAAAAGTAAAAGAAAACCAAAACAACTTGTCGAAGGTAAGATTAAATCTGGTCTGGTCTTCTCCATCGGCTCAGCTAACATTAGCGTAATTTAGCTTGTAGATTATTGTAGTTATTACATTCATGCAAGGTCCCTCTTGGTTCATGGCAGATATTAACTTGGAGTGGGTCGTGATTGTTTTCCAGCACACCGTCTGAGTATGTGTGCCGCTGTCTATGTCCTGTCCTCGGTCACGGGCTATGTGCTCACCTCTGCCCTGCTGCTGAAATGCCCCACTCTTCTGCACCGGAGGAAGAAAGAAGCTTTCCGCTGCAGGCACATTTCCCATCGTGGAGGTGAGAAAGCAGTAGTAGGCTACTCATCCTGATCTCATCCTTCTCTTAAAGAGGAAACTCTGTCCCCATACATACCTAATTATTTATAGGAGGACATTTGTCCATTGGTGGAGAATAAGAGATTTTTTTTGTTCTCGTGGTCCCTCTTAGGAGTTAATAATAAGTATTTTCAAACCACTGCACTACTCTATCCATACACTACTGAAATATTACAAGGGGACACTGTACCACACTCAGTGTTTTGCTTTTTGCATTATAGGAGCAGGTGAAAACCTGGAAAACACTATGGCAGCTTTCAAGCAGTGAGTAGAAAACTCAGTCATAATAACACAGCTGTTAATTTGGTTTCTACATGCGTGTATGAAACACAACTGGTGCTTATCCAAGCCTGTTTGTTTTCACTTTGGGACGCTTTTTATGCGTTTTATGTTGTGTGTCTATATCAGATTACTCAGCCTCGCTGTTGCTGTATGTCTGACTGGTTTATTAATAGCAAGTGAACTTCCTTATGATCCTATTATGTGTGATCTACATTTCATACTGTCTGTCCAAATATCACAGCTTGTTATTATTTTTCGACTGCAGTGGTGAGCCTGCAGCTGAAAGTCAGTGACGTCCTCCAGGTATAGTTTTACATGTGTGTGCTGTGTGTTGGTTCATGCAGTGCTGTGGATCTTGGCACAGACATGCTGGAGTTGGACTGCCACCTGACGAAAGATGAGCAGGTTGTGGTTTCACATGATGCCCACCTGCAAAGGTCCACTGGCATCAACGCCTACATCTCTGACATGGCATATGCCGTAAGTTGCTGCTCTGCTGTATGTCTTAAATCATCACATTTCCACATCTAACAGAGAAACAACTTCTTAACTACATATATAATGTAGTTAAATAAGTGAGATGCTTGAAACCAAGCAACACTGAAAATTATTCTTTCAGCTTGTTTTTTTTATGTTGGCGATATATTTTGTGAGGTAAGAGTATTGATGAACCATGTGGCTTGATCAAGCAAGAACCATACCCGGTCATCTGATTATGCCACTTTTTTTAAATTTTTCCCAGAGTTATATAATTAAGTCATTTTGTGTGTGTTTGAAGGCCAGTGATCAGTGTTGCTTTGGCCTTGTAGCACAGAGCCACACATAATTCTTCACATTAATCTTGCTCTGACATGTCCTTGCTGGATTCCTGTCTTTATATTGGCTGTCATTAATCTGAACCCTTACAGACTCTGCTATACACTGTATTTTATTTGTTAACCACTAACTGCCATGTGCTCTTTACAGGAGCTCCCTCCATACCTCTGCAAGCTGGGTGTAACTTTTCAGAGGGGTGAGCATCTCATACTCATGACTACTGTAATTAGTTTAAAGCTAACAATACCTACACATATGCTCAGCAACATCAGTAGTCAGTAGTTTTTGTATTTAGTGTGATATTTGTGAATAGGATCAAATGACAAGGATCCATGTTCTGAAGGTATTTAGATGGCAGTTGACATTTGCTAGACATTTTATTTTTAATTTGCAAGGGAGCCTGAAATCTCTTGCTAATGCACCCCAACCTGTCATACACAGTCTAATCTGGAGCTGATTGTGTTTTCAACTTGTCCTTGTGTGTACAGAGTGTTTCTGTGAGGGGGGAGATGACAAACGCATCCCTCTTCTCAGGGACATCTTTGATGCATTCCCCAACACCCCTGTTAACATTGACATCAAGGTCAACAATGGCACGCTCATCAAGAAGGTGTGTGTGTGTGTGTGTGTGTGTGTGTGTGTGTGTGTGTGTGTGTGTGTGCGTGTGTGTGTGCGTGTGCGTGTGCGTGTGCGCGTGCGCGTGCGCATGTGTGTGTGTGCGTGCTCTGCTTTCACTCGCACAAGGGAGTTCTCTTGTTATGCTATTTTAATATTTGTTTTCCCATGCTATGTGTCGCATACACAAATGATAATGACTGATTTTATCACTTAAAATGCATGAAAGGTTATATCCATCAATACCTCATTGTGTATCAGAAGTTGTAGATAAACAGAGAAACCATATTTCAAGTTTCTCTTTATTCATTCTTATAAATGTAGAGGCAGCATGGCTCCCATCTATTCAACCAGCTTTGCCCTGATGAGTCTCTCAAAAGACTGTTAATATGCTAATATGCATGTTATTTCTGTCTGATTTTGCTCACATGATTGCTGTGTACTATACCATATGTTGTATGTGTTTTCTTTGATGATGACTCATCACTCCTCCAGGTCTCTGAGCTGGTCACCAAATACGACAGAGAACAACTGACTGTCTGGGGCAATGCTAGTAACCAGATTGTGAAGAGGTGTTACAAAGAGGTGCGCTGACATGAGATGTATAGACTTATATTGCATAGATATTATACAAGATTTTTGGTCATTGTTTACTTACAGACTGTATTATGTCCATATCAGTATTATGAGTTGACTTTATATTTAGTCCAACCATTTTTGCAAGTGAATCTCCACTGACATAAAACAACAGCCTGCCACCATTAATAATTATTTTCATGTAATACTGGGGTGAACAAGCTCCTGTAGGCAGGAAGACGAGTGCATGTTTTATTACAAATATGACATATACTATAGGACGCTCACTATATAGAAGACATATGGATGGATGTTTCCATATGTATGTATGTGGAAATATTTGAATATAAAATACAAATATGAAAATTGTATTCACTCGTTGGTTAGTTTTAACTCGATTTCCTCATAGATAAATCGTCCTTTTTGAACGCACCGTCTCATTTTCTCATATCACTAAATTAGAAAGTAAAAGGGAGCTGACCCCAAATCCTGCGTGTGTGTGTCTGTGTGTTTTGTAGAACCCTCGTATTCCAGTGTTGTTCAGCTTTCCCAGAGTATTGCAGCTCCTAGGCCTCTTCTACACCGGCCTTCTCCCCTTTGTTCCCCTCAAGGAGCAGTTCCTGGAGATCCCAATGCCCTCTATTATTACCAAGTAGGTATACATCATAGAAATAAACGTGTAAATGTGTTCAACAAGGTGTTGGACAGCAGGACAGTCCTCTACAGTTTTAGTTTGTTAATTAGATATATCAGTAGCACTCTGCTCTACCACAAGTAATCAGTGTCTATTTGCAAGCACGCAATGTTTGATAGCAGCAGATCAAAGTTCAGGGTTTGCTTTACAGAGTTATGGACTTTTTCCCCTCTTAGTTAAGGTTCAAGGTTTTAGTGAGACTAGGACAGAGGATTAAACCATAATTCTGACTCAGACTTTGAGATTAAACAGGAACAAACCTACTGTTTAGAAAAAAATACTAAAATAAAATCATACTTAAAAGGTTCAACTGGCATTGATGCTTTCCAGCTGTTACCCATTCATTAGCAAGTCTTGCAATAAATGTTACCATTTGATCCTTTGAGTGTTTGAGCGAATAATGTGTGGAAATGAGTTTGTAGGTCTGTCTGAAAAACACTGAACAGAAACAGGCTTGAGATCACCGAAGGTGTCTACCGAACTACACGCTGAGGAAAGACTCGAGATTTTATGTTGGCGGATCTTGCGCTAACCGTTAATAATACAGATTTGTGGAATTGTTTATAAAAAATGAATCTGAATAGACAAGTACGTTATATTTTAAAAACTGACTGAAAAAGAAGGAAGATGGTATGAAAACTGATTTGAAAGGTTTTAACTCTCTGGAACATGTGGATTGATAAATGTTACATGCATCATAATGTTCTTTTTAGTTTAATGTATTGTTATGTTTTTATTAAGGTTTTAAAAATTGTACGAGTCAGCACAGTTATACTCATTGCTCTTTCTCATTCTGTCACTGATAACTCATTGCAGTCTGTCTCAGTTATTGCGGCCACAGTGCAGTTTGAAAGATGATCTCACTCACTGATTAAGACATTGCAAGACACAGTCACACCTCTTGTACTGGAGTGTGTGTCAGGGATTATAAAGATCAAGGTCAAAGGCAGATTATGGACATTCATTAAAGATTAAGTGATTTCCTTTATTTCACTGCTGTTAAGCTACTACTGTGTTTATTGTTGTACTACATGATTACATAATGCCACACAGAGGCATTTCACAATCACTGATGTGCCGTATGTGTTTGACAAGTTTATTACGAGACTGCTCGTCTGTGTTTGATGTGTACATTTTTCTCAGCCGAGTTAATGATTTCTTTCATTTCCTTCAAAGAATTTAAGCCATCCCCAAAAAAGGTGTTGACCTTGCCTCCATCCACTGTTGGGCTGTGCAGTAGAGCAGGGTTATGTCGTTTTGCACACATTTTTGAAATTCCAGTAGCCTGTAAAATACTGAAAATGCACTTATCATATTACTCTATACTAGAAGACTTCCTTCTACTTCAGATTTTCAGTGTCACTGTGGAAGTTACATCTACGAGATTAAAATTTTTGTGTGTTTATTTTCTGTGTGATTCTGCAGACTAAAGCATCCTGACAGTTTAACGAAGAGCCAGCGATTCATCACCTGGCTTGCAGATACGTAAGTCATCCATTTGTCTCAATATGGGAAATGAGTCTGTCTCCTTCAATGTGGCAGTTAGTGGCAGAATCTGTGGGTGCCTTTAATTTACAGTTTTAAACAGTCAAAATATATTTTTATGTCTCCTGTTGAACACTTACTACATTTGCTTTTGAAATTGCTCATGTAAAATATTCAGAGGCTTCATTACAAAATAATACACACACATACATGCAATATGATTAATACAACAATTACAATTTTACAACTAAACTTGTATATTCTTGGTAATCTATCTAACCTTGCTGTACTTACAATGTCTCCCTGATGATGAGTTTTTATTCTTCTCCTCACAGCCTGCTGATGAGGAAAGCTCTGTTTGAACATCTGTCTGCCCGGGGAATCCAGGTAAGCTGTATTCACAACTGAGAAAAAAAGTTTTCTATAAGGAATCTTGAATACATAGGTGATGCAAAATGATAAACGAGAGTTGATCTGTGATTTTAATATGAGCTCAGATTATCACTTGGCAGGTTACAATTGATGATACTGATCAGCCAAGAGTGATGCTGTGAATATGCTGGAATGTGTCAAAGCTTAAGTGTTTTCCCTGTATTATCTTTGCTTCCAAGAATAATAGAAGATTTTTCCATAGTGTACAATAACAATAGTGAGCCTGTTTGTGTTTGACCTAGATGTAGACATGTAATATTGTAGTTAAGAGCGGTTACTGGGAAATGTCCAACATTCCTTTGTGTTTAGAAATAGGTTACAGTGGCTGCTAATGAAGTATAAAAGCATTCTTGAGCCTTGTATGACGCCCTCTTGTTATACTATACGAATCTTGCGTCTGGTTTCAGGTGTACATTTGGGTGCTGAATGATGAGGAGGACTTCCAGAGGGCATTTGACTTGGGAGCCACGGGAGTTATGACAGATTTTCCCACCAAGCTTAAAGACTTCATGGACCGGAATGGCATTTCTAAGCCCCAATGACCTGCCAAAATCTACCTCACCTCCCTCCACACCCCCCACCAGTGATTATCCTTCAACCTGACTGACCTGCCAAATAACCCCCCCACACGTCCACTTGTACTGCATGCATTCCAGCGGAGCCACTCGCGCAGTGTGTTTTACAGTCAGTAGGGATCACCGTCATATTCTGAACTGATTTGAGGAGCCAGTTGTTGTACTGATAGCACAAATCCTTGTATTTTAAATGCTAAAACATGCTTGTGTGTGCCACAAACTGTACTTGCTATATGCTATTATCTCCTTTCAGTTGTTTCTTTGTCCCCTTCTGTACACACAGACACTGACATACATATACAGCAGTATAAGATTCATCTTGGTATTTTACAGTTATTAAACACATGACCTAAAGTAGAGTTTGCAAATTTTGAATGCCACTAATGAATGTCTTCAGGAACATAACTGTCAGTTTGCAGTATTATTATATATTATACTAGCATAAACATCAGCAGATGAAGCTATAATATTAATTTGTTAATGTAATATTAATTTAGCAGCTGCGTAATAATGCTTTTTGTGATTTTTTTTTTTACAAATCAAGTCAGTTGTTAAGATATTTACATGCAGCCAAACATTTTATGTGTCTTTAAGTTAACCCCTAAGATACAAAGTTTTGGTTTCAAATCAACATGGGCAGTGTGACTACTGAGTCACTACTGAGGGCAGCAACCACTGGTGTGCATTTGAGTTTAGGCACACACAGTAAATTTAACATACATTATACTGTAAAAAAAAAACAGTTTTTATGTTTTTTTTAAAGGCAGTGGGTTAAGGTTGTATGTTGCACAGCTGTATTATAGGTTTATATGTAGCTGCTTAGCCTAGAATTTTCTCTGAATCAAATGAATTGACTGAGGTGTCACTTGTCCAGCTGATGAATTGTTTTGCTCAATTCATTGTTTATTTTAATAATGAGTTTTTCACCTGTGTTAATGTGTTTTAAATGGTGTTAAACAAGATATTTGAGGTACTGATATATGTTGGTTGATTGCTTTATTACAGTGAATTGAAATTGAGATGTATTAAAGACAGTAGTTGTCTAATGATCCTTTGCTGTTGGTGTCACAGTTTGAATGTGTAAAGATCATTAGGATTACCATACCACTCACATGCTCTAATCCAAACTTGTGACCACTGACTGAGGGTCAGTAATGAATGTAGGATTGGTTGAATGTACTGTATGCTGTTTGATATTTTACAATCAAAACAATATTGTGGTTTGATTTTCTTTGTCACACATTTTTATTATTAGTGATGTCAAATGAGTGAGATCTGCACAGGACTGGTATTCATTTTATACCTGTTGTACATTAATTCAAAATCATTGTTGTTTGAGAGAAATGCTTGTGATCTTAAGTTACTATTCATGTTATAGATCTTACAGTAATTAATATATTATGTACAATATTTTGATTACATTGTCTGTGCTACACTGAGTTTATGTTTGTATTGCATGCTGAAGTGATTATTTGTCTGGCTGTTAAGACTTTAAAAATACCAGCTGTGGGACATGGCTGCTTGGTTGCCTTATCCCACATGGAGTATTATAGATTCAATGAGAGATTCTTGAAAAACTATTTTTTTCTATATGAATAAAGACTAAAATATTGTCTTACATGGTGTGTATTTATACTGGGGAAAATGATTTCTAGGGTTGTTTGTGATCACTTTGCACAGTTGAATTTCCCTAAATATATCAATTTTCCATCCAGTGTTAGATAACCTACCCAAGGACAGCAGGTGGCGCTGTGGGCCGGAGTCATTCAAAAAGTTTTCCATGTATTAAAAAAGTGATAATGCTGAACATCTTTTGTGACATAAAAGTCATTCGCACAGACCCTTTATTCACCATATTTTGTGTGTTTATTTATTAAAGAACTGAAGACGTATTTTGTGCCCCTCTTGTAATACATTCTTCGACAACAACTGCTCTCTCTACCCCGTTTCTTTCCAGAATAGATAATATTCTGTAAAAGAGTAATTGGTTGCTGCTTAGCAGTCGCAACCAATCAACATGGTGTTGCTATGCCGTATCTGCTCGTTGATTGGCTAATACGCCTGTCGGTCATTCCTCAACCCACTGTCTAACGTGACGTTTGCCAAAGATCGTAAACTCGGCGTCAAGATAATTCACATCCTGCGAAGTGCGCCCGAATGAACTGAAATGGTAGTGTTTGTTGTTTTGATAAGCACAGCAACTTTCTAGCAATTAGGTTATAAGGTATAGAGTTACGACTGTTAATTTTAAATAAAGAAAAAGTTATACATGCAAGCACAGTCGATACTTTTCAAGATTTATATAGTCTAACATGAAACAAACTTATGTGAAAACTGAACATAGTTCAGTTACTAGCAGGGTAAGACCATAACGATGATTATAGATATAGGACATAAGATGTCTATGAACGATGGCTCTATAATTCCCACAGCAGTTAATTCATGCAACACGATGTTTCCATCATATCATTTATAAATTATTGTACACATTACTGCACAGACTGTAACGGTTTCTCTACGGACACGGAAGTAAGTAGAGGTGAACCCTCTCGCTCCGGCTGGCTGTCTCCAGACTATCTTTCTCCTCCTCTTCGAAACTCTGCTGGGCATCATTGCGCGTCAAAACATTGCGTCTCTGCAGGACTTGCCAGGGCCGGAGAGAGAAGAGGAAATTTGCCTGGGAAGGAATGCGAAAGGGGGTTTAGGATTGGCACTGCCACGAGGAAAACGAGGAGGTGCGACATTTTCCAGTCTACGTGGAGATCCGTTTTTTCTCCCCTTCAAAGGTAAGGTGATGTCTTCTGCGTTATTTTTTCATTTAACGTGGTGCATTTGTTGTTACGCACTGTTTTCATATCGCTCTATGAATGTTAGGTCAGCGTCGATTTAAGCCTCTACAGGCTGCCCAATACTTAGTAATCAATACAACTTTTAACACAGACTGATACACTGTAATAGTCTCATAATTTTACAACTTTATGTTTTTATACATCGTGACAATATGTATGAGTTGATTGTCATAACTATTTTTAATGTCTGGACCCATATTTTCTTCGTGTCAGGGATGGTGAGCTCTCCTCTGCAGCGGGGCTACAGTATGAGTTATTATCATTATTATTATTAGGGCACATGTGATTGCCCAGGACAGACACATTGTGATAGCTGTCCTGAACGTATGCGCCACCATCCATATGCGCGCGCCTGGCTATGGGTGAACGTCATTGGGGATCAATGCGGGTTATCATGTATCAGCCCGCTCATGTGATCATTAAGTCTGACTGGGGTCACCTGATTGTCATCGATCTGTCAAAGTCATTGCAGATGCTAAAGCCTTTCGTGTGTGTGTGTGTGTGTGTGTGTGTGTGTGTGTGTGTGTGTGTGTGTGTGTGTGTGTGTGTGTGTGAGAGAGAGAGAGAGAGACAGAGAGAGAGTTTCGCATTGCTGAGTTGAGGCATCCCTGCCATCTGTGCTCCGTGTGGTGGCTGAAGTTCTGCCCCAGATAAAGTGCGCCACTGCCTGTGACCCGATTCACCAGTAACCACACACATAGACACACGCACGCACGCACACACACGCATACTGTAAATCCTCAAGCTGTTATCTACAAGTCAGTGACAGTTCGGCTGACAGGTGGAAATGCGACATTCGTCAGAAAAGTGAAGTCCACATGAATGTATAAGGACAGACATCTTTATCAAATCACAAGGCTTACACTCTCTGTGATCTGTTTTCATTAGAGAATGTGCATCCAGATAGTTATTGATTATGTGAGAGGTCGATAAACAGGGATCAAAGATGGAGGTCAGAGAGTTGCAGACCTCGAAAGGTGATCTTATATGGACAGGACTCACATACTTTAACAAAACTTGTATACAATGTGTTGTGCCTACATTCACAAATCTGGTAAACAACAGTAATATATGAATGAGGAATATATGACTTACAAGCATATAGTGCTTCCTTGAAACTTCTTGAAATATACTGGGGAGTAAGTGTCTGAATACATTTTCCATTTCATTACACAATATTAAAAACACCAACAGATAAAGCATGGCAACAGTAACCAGACACACACCTGGGATGCAGGAGCGTCGCATCATCAGTGAGATTTGATATGGGGATGGGAGGGGAGGGCAGAGGAGTTTGTTTTTCTCCTTCAGTCAGTGATGTCATGCTGCTGTATGCTGTTGGCCTTGCTGAAACACTGAATGGAGAAGAGGATGAAAGTACATCAAGTACAGAAATAGTGTCAGTATTGGACTCACAGCTCATCCACCGTCGGAGGGACAAGCACATCTTCCCTCTTTCTCTCTCTGCTTATTTAACTTGCTCTCCATCCCTGTCTGACTCACATCTCTTCCCTCCCTCTTTTTCTTCCCCTCTGTCTTTCTCCTGCCCTCGATCATTGTCAGAAACAGCAACAGCAGCGGCAGCATCAGTATGTTACATAACAAAGGTTTTTTTGTTGGGACACAAGGGCCCTTTTGGCTGGTGAGACTCGTGGCACGTAGCCTTTTGTGATGACACCCAGAAATGACCAGAATGAACGGCTCGGTGACCTCAAACAACCCGCAGCAGGACTGATGAATAGATGGAGTGACAGCAGAAACAAATAAATATACAAACAGGCAGATGGAGAGAAGATAAAAAAGATAAACTAATAAAAATATGGACAAACGCTGACGGCACAGGCTGAGGTTGAGTGTTTGTTAGCTGTTCTGCAGACTGTCTTAGTTCTGACGTGTCTGTTTTGATAACATTTTCACATTTTCAACTGCCGGAGCCTGTCTGGGGCTCTGAGATCAGTTTCAGTTGATCAGTTGTGTAGTCATCTGATCATTTATGCAATTTGTTATTCTGTCAAAAAGGTTTTTGTAGTGCAAAGCAGGCAGCCTGAGTTGACTCTGCATCAGCACACACACATTATATTCTTGTAAAATATTTTGAGCATATCCAACGAGTATTGTCCTGTTCTTAGAAACAAATTAGAAATATTTTATGTCATTATGTCAAACTGCATCTCTCCAGTCTTGAACAGATAAAGTACATTTTCATGCATGTAATGGTGTACAAAAGTGTGGCTTTGCTTTCTATTAAATATTTATACTACTGTATATTCAGTAGCCTTCTTGTCTTATCTCAGTGAAGTCTTTAGTTACATGGTGATTCATTTATAAGAAAATGTCTGAGACAAACCATTACAAGTTTCTGATTTTTGATCATGCAGTACATTATATAATAGTGTCAGAGATATCATTGCCAAACATATCAGTGACTGTAGCTTATGAATATTTTCATTATCAGTCAATCTGGTATTAATTTTTATAATTAATCATTTGGTCAAAAAATGTGAAAAACTAGTCAAAAAATGCTGGCTTTAACCAAAGTCCAATTTGATGTCATGAGACAGGGGTGGGCAATCATGTGCCATGGAGGGCTGTGTGTATGCAGCTTTTCCTTGCAATCAAACACATCCACAGGTGATTTCACTGATTGACACACTTTCAGCCACAGAGGTGTGTTAATCAGTGAAATCACCTGTTTAAATGTTTGGTAGGAAGGAAAACCTGCATACACACAGCCCTCCATGGCACATGATTGCCCACCCCTGTCTTAAAATGTCTCATGTTGCCAGAGCTGCAGTAACAAGTCATATTTAGCATTTTAGAGAAATAATGTTAAAATTAAATTTAGTATAGATCTGCAATTAATCCATTATCAGTTTATAGAAAATTAATCATCAACTATTTTAATCATCAAATAATCATTCAAGTCATATTATAAGCAAAAATGCAAAACATGTGATGGCTCCAGGTTCTTGTACATGCTGCTGTCAAAATGAGTAATTGAGAAAAGATAAAGATACATTAATTATCTTAATTATTATACTCTAATCAAAAATAATCATTAGTTATTCTTACTTATTGTTTTTGGACTTACTCAGCGACTGCTAGTTTATTTTTCATATTTACAATGATAACAGATATTGTTTTCATCTGCTGCTGACAAGCAACGTTCGACTGTTGTTGGGGCTTCAATGAAGTGATTCATCGCTTCATTAAAGGATGACTCTAGATAATACACAGAGAGAACTCCACATGGATTATATATGACCCATGAGATGTTGTGTTCAACGCTATAATCTGTCCCTGCTGTTGAACGTTAGTCTGCTGGGGGCACACTAAGCATGATGCACTATACATTTAACTTTGACTTGATCCCACATAGTTGGAGTAAACATCTTGTCTGCCTGGCCTCTCATTGGCTGTGATGGACGTTTTTTTTTTTATCCATACACCACATTAACATTTTAAGTGTTCAGCTAGTTTAACTATTCTGAGTGGCCTGTGGCAAATGTAGTATTAGTAGAAGGTAATTGAGTTTAATGTAATTATATTAGAGTTTAAGCTTAAGTTTGAAGCCTTTGTTCCTAGATTACCTGTAGTACCCAAGACTAATCACTGAGCTGTAATCAGCTGTTGCAAATTTGATTGGGTATAATCAACTAATGAATAGTGTCATTAATTATTATATGTTTGATTATTAAATTGTCACAAAATGGAGATAGATGCCTGTCAGTGCCCTGAAGCCTCCACTAATGATGAAACATCCAGTGTTTTGTTTGGTCTTAACAAAACCCAGATTTCCAGTCTGAAATGATATAAGACTGAGAAAAAGAGTAAATCTTCAACAACAGTTGGCAGCTTTGTTTGAAAATTTGCTTAAACAGTTGATTTACCATCAAAATAGTTTGGATTTAATTTTCTTTGACTAATCAACTAATAATATATCTATGGCAACTAAATGTAAAGTGTGAACTGGTTTTCGGAATATATAAGATAATTGATTGTGTATCAGCTATGGTTGTATATGGCAGGACTAATTTCTAAATCAACTTCTTCCATGTCCTCAGTTCTGAAATTACTGAAAGGATAAAATGTGTGTGTGTGTGTGTGTGTGTGTGTGTGTGTGTGTGTGTGTGTGTGTGTGTGTCAGGGGTCAGTTCTGACAACTGTACTGAGTGTGTCTTTGTGCCCTGATCCCACACCACTGGCACCGAGTCAGAGGAGAAAAAACAAGTGCACATCTCACTGCCTTATTTATTTATATCCACCCATTAGCACTGGAGCCTTCATCAGCCCCTGTCCAACAGTAAAAACAATCATATTGCAGAGCAGTAAAGTAAAGAGGCCTCTCTCTGTTTCTGTCTCTCTCTCTCTCTCTCTCTCTCTCTCTCTCTCTCTCTCTCTCTCNCTCTCTCTCTCTCTCTCTCCATCTCTCTCTCTGTTTGTCCTGAACTCACAGAGGCCTCCTGCTCCCATTCAGTATTTTATTAGTTTTTCCAGATGGTTCACTAAAGACTGACAGGAAGGAGAGGAGACAGAATGGGACAGCATGTTGTGAAGGTGATGAAATGGCTCATCTTATAGAGCCATAGTCCTGTCAACTATAAAATTGTCCATTTTATTTAGTTAGAAAGGTCATGCTGTCTATAAAATACTGAGAGAAAGGTAGGTGGAGTTGGCAGGTAGACAATAAAAGTTGAATAGTCTTTGTTTTTGGGAGGCTTCTCTGCATCTTTATG
>JANJYP010186546.1:0-28764 GCA_024605115.1 Rastrelliger brachysoma
TTTGTAATATTAAAATCTTGTGTGGCAAAGCAAAGTGAAATTTCACAACTTTAAGAAGCCTGACTTATTTTACATTCCAGTATCACACAATGGGGTCATCTGTCTGGTGTTGATAACAGCTTTCTTTGAATTTAGCTTTTTTTCATGAGAATGACCTGATAAGTTAGACCCAGCCAGTAGCGTATGTTAAAAAAAAGAATCTTAGCTTTTAAATACATGATTACTGTCATATAGTAAGACTGCAGCAAAGAAAAAGAATGTCTAACCGTTGATCGCAAATATTGACTGAACTGCTCGAAACAGAGATAAAGTGAATTATTTAAAAATGATATTACAAAGCCTTTTTTTCAGTCCTATGCTGCAAAGGAAACAAAATGTTCCTCTACCACAACCCAACTGTGGAAAAAACTAAGCTTGATTCAACATTGGTGCAGACAAGCTGCTGATCCACTGAGCAACAGCAGATTTATTCTTTGTTTTCATTAATACATGAAAATATGCAAACTTCATTCACAGACCACATGGCGTGCCAAGTCTCCACAGTGTTACACAAAACTTTGTCAAGAAGGAACAGGCCCTGCAGTGCTATTGGCGGAGCAGAGACACTCCCCTTTAGCAGTCAGTGCCCTCCCTCCAGCTCACTTCTCACTCCTGTCAGCATGTGACCTAAGTTATGAGAGGGGAGACACATTCCCATGTCACCCACTCTGCCTCTTTATCTTGAGTTTCACTATTCCTCAATTGGTTGGAAATGACCCAATCACAACTCAGACCATTACACCTTCCCTCTCACTGTAGCTTTACATGATGATATTATATAAAATGTATGCTAACCAATTACCTCTGAGAAACACCTGTCAACTGTTTTGAAAACATGAAAATATGCTATTAACCAAAGTACCTGTTGTGACTGGTACGCTGGCAGTTACACAATTTGCAAGGTTTGGGTATTGCCTAACCTCTTTTTAATCAATCTGTAGTTTCAATCAATATATGCTCAAATACACACTACCTATCTTCCATTATCCACACGAAACCTTTTAGTGCAAATGGTAATTCAGCTCTCGTAATCTCCCCTTCAGGACTAAATACACAGATAATGTTGTCCTTTTAAACATTCACATTGCAAATAAAGTTGCATGTTAAACACAATATGCTTACTTTACCGATCGCTTTCTGTTTGCCCATCTTGTTTAATGTATTTATTTTACTATTTGTTTACCCACTGTTTTATTTGATTACGTTAAATAAAAAGGCTGTCTGGGCCTCTTGTATCACTCTGCATTGTATTTAGATTTGCCTTGTTTTGCATTTGCTGGTTTTTCATGTTGTTGTTTTTTTTTTTTTTAAATATGGTCACAATAATAATAGTAATGACAAACGAGCTCACGACAGGATCAATCCATCTACTTCACACTTTGGTTCTCACCAGTTTTGTAAATGGTTCACTTAACTCATCAAACATTTCTGGGTAAAAAAGAAATAAAACCTGTTATGTAATGTAACCGTAGAATTTGGTTTGCATACAATGACAAGTGGCACTAACAGTTGAGATGCAATTTGGGGAAGTCTCCAGAACAAGTGAAAAGATGATTACATAACTGAGGCTGTTAATGACAGATGTGATTCGATGGCGCAATCAACGGAACTAATCAATACAGGAGCTTGTCATTATGATAAAGTGTTACCACAATTCACCACACCTAACTCACATGAAGCAAATACACAAACACAACTGCAAGTCCTGGCTGACTACAATAAACTCAAAGACAGTTAATGCAGGCTTTATTGAATGACAAGATACATAAAATCAATAATCCCATGTATAATGCATTGTAATGTGGAAGATTTATTGTTCATTTCCTTCCAGTGTTTACTTTTGAAAGCTAAGCAGTTAATCACAAATACAATATATGGGGAAAGATACCACACGTGGTTTTGATTTCACTTTCCAACTAAAGTACAGTAGAGCAACAGCAAGCTCTGACAAATATTGCATCAGTTGTTACCCAATCCCTTTGAGAAATCCCCCTGACCTGAGGCCGCCCTTCTCACTGTAACAACTCTGCACTGCTCTGCTCTGCTTTTTAGGTGTGCTGACTATGAGAAAACCAAAGGCACCACAAGACCTTATCTTTCAGTCATGTTTGGTTTCAATGTCATATTGTGTTTTGGTGCCCATGCTATTTTGTCTCATGTCTGAGCTGGATGCATGTGGTATCTTTTGAGCTCTTCAAGGAGCTCACACTATGCTCTTTTTTTTTGTTATAGAGAAACTGTATCAGTTGCAAGTTTATTACACAAATGCATTATTTGGTAGAAGTTTAGGGCTTTGTAACTAGCTCACAAATTCAGTTCACTGTGTTGTAGCATGGTGCTTTTGCAGAACAATTCTAGTTCTAGACTTTTATCAGTAGTGTTGTAGTTGTGTTTCAAATACAACAACCTTCATCAGTTTTGTTATGCACATGCAATGTTCAACAATCTTGCCCATTCAAGGCTGCAGGGACACTGTAACCCCCTGCTTTACCCGCTACCATTTACAGATAAATATAGAAGTATGACTGAGCCAAAGAAGTTGTGGAAATGCACAGCTGCTGTAGACAGACGGCAGACAGAGTTTGAAATCTGAATTTGATGATGTTACTTGAGCATGAATACCACTGATACCCTGATATACTGTAACTGTAGTGACGGCATTTGTACAAGTTCCAGGACAACTTTCCAAGAGAAGAGACCTTAAAATGTGATACATTTCCAGTTACATATTTAGCGTCATAAAATGCCAGCTATGCATTTCCTGCAGAAAACTTTCATGTCTTTTTGACAAGTCAATGCTGACCTTTGCAGTCAAGGGTCATCTGGATACAGAACACTTGGCAGTGGGCAGAGACAGATCTTAATGATCTTATTACTGTTTGAAATTCAACACAACTTTAAAAAAACATTTATGGTTATGTATCATACTCAAACATATGACAACAAATGTATAATAATAGGAATTAACACTGTTCACCAGATGGTTCCATGTAAGTCCAACTATATCGACTAATGGACACTTCCTTCCAATTAATTCACTCAATCAAACCTCAGTAGGTACATGACATCCTATCCAAGTGTTTAGTGTTACCATGTCAGGCAGAATTATATTTAATTCAAGTGTGCAGATCTGTTTTAATAAGACAAACTGTTCTTGCTGTCCTTGCAACAGTCACATGTGTGCAGACCACAAAATCTGCTCATTCATTTAAAAAAGCTGATAGGATTTCTTTGGCACATTAACAGAGGTAATTAATGTGAAAAGGCTCAGTGGATTATTTCAGCACAGAAAAGCCCTAGGAGGTCCTTTACTAGAACAGGATTTGATGCTAAAACCGCTGATTGGGTTTCAGTCAGCAGTTGAAATAGAGTAGAATACAGTATAGCATTGGAGGAAACAAGGAATGAATCTGTACTCATATAAAGCAGGTTTTCATATCAGTTTAGAGACATTTGGTTCCAGAAACGAAAATGGATCACTGTATCATATATAATGTTTACTTAATTTTAACATTGCTTAATACTATTATTAGTAAGTATGCTACTTACTTAAGACTATTATTGTTGTTATATCCTTTGGGCCCTGTCTATTGAGAATTGCCCAAATGTTATTCAAAGTTGCTACTGAAAATACAGCTTCACTAGGAAATGCAATTTGAACAACTAAACCAGTCTTAGATCAGTATTTGTCTTTAGTTTAAATACTGTGCAAACATCGGACGTGTGTCTTGAGGTTATGTGTAGTATAGTCTTTGTTAAGCACAAACAGAGGTTTGTTTATGTGGGGAAGAATATTATGTAGTGAACCTATTTGGCAAATAAAGTGTGTAATTACCATAAATATTTATTTGTTTTCTTGTCACACAGTAGAAAGCTGAAAGATCTGAAAGAAAACTATTAATCTGAGTGCATTGAGACACCAAGATTCTTTAATTTGTTTTTGATGTTTTAATTGAAAAGAAGCATCTTTTAAACGGCCTTACATGGAAACACATCTTGACAGAAAAAAAAACAATGTCAAAAAAAGTCCCAGAGTTTATTTTTGTGCTATTGTCCAAAATGCTCCTTTTGCTTGTTACACTTCCCAGAAAGAGCACAGAGAGCATGTATGAGAAAAACCTGTGAACACCTGTAAATGTTTCTTCTACATAATGCAGGAAATAAACTGTGCTGAGACCGACCACAGTGTGCGTCTTATACAATGAACAACACACTGCAAATGGTTTTGATGTAATATAAGTTCCTTTAAGGAAAATAACTTCAAATAAACTACAGAGCTGAGAAAACAAAACAGCAAATAGTTTCACAAACATTGAGCCAGTTTCTCTCTACTGTGCATGTTACCACTGCAATTCATACAGATACTTGCAATATCACTTATTTGGTATCTACGGCAGGATTAGACTAGGGAAAGGTAAATAGAATATGCTCAAACTTGTAAGCAATGTTTGTTATAATAGCTGGACAACAACACTTTTTGTTAGACAAAGGGCAGAAACTAGCTCCTCCCTTCAGGCAACGCAGTTTGCACAAATGCTGAATCATTTACTGGGAGCAGATTACTCATTCTGACTGGCATAGTTACTGTGTCTACACCTCCACTGCATATTATCCTTGTGTCCTTTCAAAAGGATAAACGTTGAAGTAAAGAGAAATGTTGATAATTATGAAGTGAATCAGTGGTAATAATAAATTCTTCTCAGGACATTTGTAAGGCAAATTGTGTACACCAGGTATTTTGTTTTCTCAAAAAAGAGAAAAGCACAAAAGTCACTAAAAAATACAGTTGATTTCTCTGTTGTATTCAAAATATCCCAGTTAGCCACAGAGGTGCTCTGAAACTCAAGCAGTTAAATGTAATTCAGCCTTTTCTTTTTGATTTATACCTGTTTTTCCTACTAATGTGTCCAAATGTCTGTTTATGTTGTGCCACTGCTAAAGCTACAACTAAGAAAACAAAATAAACTCTGTAGGAAATAAGCATTCATGTAGACCTAACTCCATGGGTGATGTTTTAACAGATTTTACCAATACTTTGTGTTTACAAACAGGCCCAGCTGTTTGCTATGGAAAATAAGAGCTTAACTAGTCTTTGAGATAAGATATGGAGATGGAATGTAACCTCAGCTATCACAATAACTACCATAAAACTACAAAAAGAAAAAGCAACCACTGGTTTACCTGCTTAAAAAGTGGAGCCAGTTGGTTATTCCATTAATATCAAGGAGATATTATAACTGTCACACTAACATCTATAATGACCTTTTCATTCAGCACATGTAGCTAAAATAGTCCAGTAAGAATGGGGTCTGGCCTAGGGTCAAACTCTGCGGTCAGCACTGCACCAGATCAAGGCGAAAGCTGCATACACCCCCAACCCTCTAACCTGCTTCCAAATGTTTCCCTCTAGGACACAAAAGGCCTAATTAGTGGCTAAGATAATGCTCACAAATAAGGGTTAAGTCTCAGTTAATATGTCACATATATGGCACAGAACACATTATGAAATATCTCAGCCTCCTGTAGTGTTACTCAGTTTTTGGATTTATAAACCCTACATTTCATGAGCTCATTTGTGAGAGGCACCCAGCTGCAGGTAGACACATCCACTCCTTACCTGAACTCCCTACCAGAAGTTGTGCTTCTTCGTCTATATTCCAAACCCTCCACCATTTTACCTCCAAGCTCGACCGGAAGTGGTCAAACTTTTTACAATATAAACATCACGGTTACTGTCAGAGATTCACAATGATGAAACAAAAAACAAAGTACCATTTTACATTTGTGAAGACATTTCAGACTATTGATGTTTTAATTGCTGCCATCATAGAAATGGTGACATGGGAAAGGGAGATTTACAGTGTTTTGGATTAAAAATAAATCATGATCATAGATTTATCACCGTATATTCGGAGGTAAATAATTCATTGGAACCTCTTCCACTACAAATTTGGTTTAGATAAAACTAAATGCAAGTGCAGAGTAGACTTACACCTGTGATTTTGCTTCAATATCGTGGCCACTCTGCACCACTGGCAAAAATCACGCTATTGGCAACACATCTGACAATGCAGTGCAAGTAAACCTAGGATAGGTTCCCAAATACACAGCAGATGGGCTCTCTTTGCCAAATTCCATGGATACCCCTCACATTATCAG
Organism: Rastrelliger brachysoma; assembly: GCA_024605115.1. Lineage (NCBI taxonomy): Eukaryota > Metazoa > Chordata > Actinopteri > Scombriformes > Scombridae > Rastrelliger > Rastrelliger brachysoma. Next base: position 6,199 of record JANJYP010186546.1, read on the forward strand.
TTATCCTGTTAAATATTAAAACCAAATACTATACTGACCAAATAGGATAGCACAGCCTGTTATCAATACCAGAGTATTAAAGCAGGAAGTTGGTTTTTTTTAGATTTCCTCAGCAGCACCTTTGAGAATAACTCTTAAGTTTAGTAATATCTAGTTGGCATCTATTGGTAACAATGGGACTGAGGAAATGTTTAGGATGAGGTGACAAAAGCAAAAACCTTGGTAACACAATGGGAGCTTCAACACCTAGATTGCACTTTATTCACAGCTGTGTAAACTGGTACTAATCAGGATGGAGGATTACAAAAGTACAGTGTCTAATTAATGAGCAGTTGTGGGTGAGATCATGACCGTGCCAATTACTGTGATGTTGCTTAATTTATTCACTATGTTCTACTATGTGTGCATGCAGTGAACATAAAAGGAAACTGAGACAGCACATTTGAAGGGACGTGTTTATTACAGACCATAAGGAAGCAACTCAATCTAAACATTAAGCATTATACAGTATGAGCTACTTGTTCCTGTGGAAGTTGAACGCATGTTGGAAGGAGGGAAGAAGAGGAAATGGGAGCAGAGGAAATAGAAAAGGCACTCTTACACTTACTGTAGCCAACGGGATGACCTTCGAATGGTAAAAAGGAAACAAAACCATAACTCCGAACCTCAATCCAACACATGGGATGGCCATGTAAACAAGGCTGGTTTCTCTGTACTACACCAACCAAATGTTGCCATCCCATTTACGAGGACAGGCAAGAGCCAAAGAATTGCATCAGACATTTTAAAATGGGATTTCGCAACCAACCCATCTAAACATCATCTACCGTCCATTGAACAAAAAAAAAAAAAAAAATTAAGGTTGTAAGATTGTAGCATTAGCCAGTGACACTTTCTCGTTGAGGCAGACCAAAGCTTTTCTGTACAACACTTTGGAGCCTCAAGCCAAACACTGAAAAATGGTCAAGTCAAAAGGAATTAATGATTCAAAATAACCAAGTATGTTTAAAGCTGCCTTCTGAAACTTCAGCTTCTCTGTATCCACGCTGTGTTTCAGAGAACAAATAAATAGTATTGAGGTTTGACATCTATCCAATAAGACTGTGGCAAAAAACAAACTCCTATAAGGATAAAGATGGGAACCAGGTTTCTCTGTAGCTACACCTGACATCAATATTCTTATGGAGTACAAGGGCCTTTAGTCACTTCAAACCATAAAAAAGTGAATCTTTTTTTTTAAAAAAAGGACTCATTTAAAAATTGAATTTCAATGCACAAACAATCTAATTTTTCCATCATTATCAAGTATTACCAATACCCCTGCAGACCTGAGCAGTGACATAGCAGCTTCTGACTTTTCTGTATTACATCAGAAAACAGCAAAGGTCTACAGGGGCATCTGAGGCTTTATGCTCATTTCAGAGCTTAATTAGGATTTGACTTGCCCCTTAGCCTGCAATGCATAGCATTTTAGTGATAACAGCAACAACCCTTGAATTTTAATTGTGCCATTCTAGCATCCTCCACAAAGACAAGGGTATAAAGCTAACAAAATAGGGGATAAAGAATACTGGGTCAGGAATACCAGACTGACAAAGGGGGAATGTTTACAAAGAAGCTTGTTTTGCAAGATCAAAGGATCCTTCAATGTCAGCTTTTGCTTCTAAAATGGACTTGCAAATTTTTTAGCTGTTGCGCAGACTTTTTAATATCAGTAGCACCAGTAAATTAAGAGGGTTAACGCATATTGTCGTCTAATATGCTACCACTATGACACTGAATAGAAAACTGACTAACTTGACGCACTGTGGAATGCCAAGAGAACAACTGAACCGCTGCTAGCCAGGGACTATCACAACAGGAAGCAAGGGAACGTCGAGACGTGGGAAAACATGAAGCACTATGATGCATGAGTTCATGGAACCCATCCAGTTCCTAAAAAAAGTTTCTGAGACCCAATACAATAATAACCAGCAGAAAGACAGACAAAAGGAGGGATGTAGAGTGAGGGAGGAGGGATGGAGTCATGATGTGTTAAATGGTACCATTATTAAAGAGATAAGGGCATTTCACCCCCCGGAACTTGGAGGCTTCTCTGTAGTATACACCAACAAGCCTGGGGGGAAAAGCTTAACAGGTTTAGTATTTGAGTTTTTTGGGCACCTCCCATGGAAAGGAGTCTCGGCCAAAGTGGCCATAGGCTGCGGTCCTCTGATACAAGGGCTTCCTCAGATCCAGCTCCCTGGAATACATAATCAACATATTTAGCAGCAGTACTAGCCAATGAGCTCAGATGCATGCATTCATACTCACACAGGTATAACACTGACATTAGCCAGTGGACAGTGTCAAGAGTCACCACCACCAACAACAAAAAAACAAAACATCGAAGGTTTGTTAGACCAGCTGGTAAAGAGGAAAAAAAAAGAAAAAAGAAAAAGCTTCAACACTTACCCTGCCAACCTAACTCATCCCTGAGCAGTAGGCTGACTGCAGCTTCAGATGGAAGCCACACTCATCCAATTTAAAAATAAATTTAAAAAAAAAAAACTTGAGCCAACTACACTAAGCTATGAGCTACAAGTTTGCCCTAATAAATTAGATCTTTAAGCCACATGTGCAACTTTTAACACGAAGCCATGTAATTAAATAAAGATATGGCAAACTCAAAGCTTTCTATTACAATACATGAAGGAACTAAACTCTAAAATCCTTAACAAGGAAAGTAAAAAAATAAAAAAAAAAACAACAGACACAGGAAAGAGGAGCCAGGAGCTGCTCTGTAGGTGAGTAGCAGGTGGCTTCAGAGGCCATACTTTACCTGACAATGACTCCAGGACGGAGATCAAAGTTCTTCTTCACAATGTCAAGCAGCTCCCTCTCACTCTTGTTGGATGTCCCATAGTGGAAGATTGAAATGGAGAGGGGATGGGCAACTCCAATGGCATAGGATACCTAATACAGTACATATAGATGAATTATATCAAGCATAAAAGCACAGAAAACTTCAGACAGGAACCTCTTGCACCTTCTCCCCTACTCTTTAAAATGTTGTGGTGCTGTGGTACTAACACTCACCTGGACCAACACTCTCCTGCAGAGCTCAGCCTTCACCAGAGATTTGGCCACCCAGCGTGCAGCATAAGCAGCAGAGCGGTCCACCTTTGTGTAATCTTTTCCAGAGAAGGCTCCACCTCCATGGGCTCCCCAGCCTCCATACGTGTCAACGATAATTTTACGCCCTGTCAGGCCAGCATCACCCTGTAGTAGAGGAACATTAGTCAGACTGGAATGCAACCCTCAGGCTAGATCACTTCTGACAGGCCCTCCCTTTGACACTTACTTGTGGGCCCCCAATAACAAATCGCCCGCTAGGTTGCAGGTGGTAGATGGTGTCATCATCCAAGTAGATGCAAGGAACAACAATCTTGATGACCTTTTCCTTCAGGGCATCTCTCATCTCCTCCAGGCAAATATCCTCATCATGCTGAACAGAGATAACAATTGTGTGCACACGCACTGGAAGCATGGCACCACGGTCCTGGCGGTACTGGACAGTAACCTGCATGAGAAGATGAAAACAAGAGATAAGCCAATCTCCAAAACAAGAATTAATTGATAATATTTTAAAGCAGACTTTATGATAGCTCTACCTGTGTCTTTGAGTCTGGCCGGAGCCAGGGAAGAGTACCATTGCGGCGCAGCTCAGCCATCTTAGCATTCAGTTTGTGGGCAAGAACAATTGTCAGAGGCATACACTCCTCAGTCTCGTCAGTGGCATATCCAAACATCAGGCCCTGTAAAGTGAGAGATGGTTACTCATCGTGTTAGTTTATTTAAACTGTTGTTATGTCAGGCTGACAGTGACCAGCACATTGTGTTGTCAACACACATGTGGCAAACTGACCTGGTCACCTGCTCCAATGTCCTCCTCATTGCGGTCGACATGAACACCCTGAGCAATGTCAGGGGACTGCTGCTCCAAGGCCACAAGCACATTGCAGGTCTTATAGTCAAAGCCTGTGTGTACGGAGACATCAGTTGGTTAACACACCATTCATAAGCAGTAATAAAAGTTGAGATTTCAGAGACAACTGAAAGAAAAAAAATCACAAAGCAGAAATTTTGCAAACATGCCACACCTTTAGATGAGTCATCATAACCAATTTGGCGAATGGTGTCACGAACAACTTTCTGGTAGTCCACTGTGGCACGAGATGTAACCTCACCGGCCAAAAGGATCATCCCAGTCTTGGCAACAGTCTCTGTTTAAAACAAACAAAAAAAAGATTAAAAAAACAAACAACAAAAAAAACGTGCAATTTGACCCAAAATTAATATGGAGAAAATACATAACAAAAATGTACTTACCACATGCAACTTTGGCATCGGGATCCTGCTTGAGATGGGCATCTAGGACTGCATCGCTGATCTGATCGCAAATCTTGTCTGAAACACAGATCAGTAACAAGGTCTCGTCATTGATTGCATCAACAGCAGACTGCAGCGAGACCAAACCACTGGGTCAAATCGAGCTAAGGCGATTCTGCTCAGTGGGAGTGGCTCGGAGCCTCAACAGTCGCCATTTCAGCATTTGCACGTGTGGTGAAACTAGGGGAGCGCGCGCAGATAACTGGGGACCGGAAGGCAAACGTGCCAAACTTCAAACTAACCTTGAAGGTACTTACTAATACCTTAGACACAATGAAACGAACATACTTTTATACTGGCACATGGGGAAAGTTACCGTGTCATTGTTGCTGTCCAAGAGCAGCCGCACACGGAGAACATATCAATTATGAACTAAAAATCAATGTTGAGAGGATTAGACCATTTCGGCCACACTTTCCGACGAGTGTCTGATAACCAAATCGCATATCGTATCGCTTGCTGATCATGATCCGAACATAAAATCATATGTTCAGCAAAAATCATTAGCTAGCGACTGTTAGCTAGTAGCGCGTGCTCGTGATGCCGGCCCAGCTCCGTCTTCCTAACGAAGAAGGCCGTAAAGACCACATTAGATCGCTGTCCTCTCTACTCTTCAATAAACCACACACTCTACAGTACGTGGGAGAAAAACCGTAATAACGTTTTTGGAAAGACAGTATCATAATTGCTAATTTAATCAAACTACTGGATGATGGGGAGGTGTGCTACTGTTCTTACCGGGATGCCCTTCTCCGACCGACTCTGAGGTGAACAAGAAGCAGTCCTCGTCAATGAGGGAGTTATGAAAACCGTTCATCTGTCCGTTCATCATCGTTGACAGCGAGTACTGGTACTAATGAAAACAATAAAAATTGTATAACGTAAATATCACTGTGCGTTAGTTGTTTTTTTTTTTTTTGACTAGCAGTGCCCCTGCGTTGTCCGTAGAGCAGCAGTCTCGCTGTATGTTGTTCCCGGTTGCAGCCTCATGGCGCAGAGCTCCACTATTTATCCTATCAAGTCAGACGTGCTGACGTCATGGAGAGGCGGGTCGTTCCATTGAGCCTATGAGCGTTCTCTTACCGTACCATAATCCAATTTTTATTCCTAGGACTGTGAAGTCATGGTCCGTCCTACTATTCCTCTGATTGGCTAGCACCATGGCTAGCACTCATTGCCTTCGTTGATTGGATTGGTTAGAATATTATAGTACGCCAATCAGAGACAGAGTAGGGCAAGTAATTACTTCACCGTGCTAGGAAACAAAATATCGTATCCTTTACTTATGGACTGCAGTGAAGGGTGTGTGCTGCTGCTGTGCAAATGTTATGAAAGACTTTTTTCATTCAGCACTTCCACCTTATAGTTTGAGATTATACACGTGTTATATTTACTACTAGTATTTATTGTTTATGTTCTTCTGTTTTGTTTTATTAAGATTTTATTGTCATCATTAATATTTCATTCTATATTATTTGACTAACATTTTCCTGTGCTATTATAATCTACTTAGTACATTAGTACTTAACATAAATCACAACACAGATCTAACCACAAAATTATATTCTGACTATTAATTTGAAATTTGAATTAAATTCAAGCGCTAAACTTGTACTTAAGGCACTCACCTTAAAAATAACTTCTTTAAGAAGTCATGGCAGGCCAAGGCTCTTTGCTATGGTACATGAAAACTTATGACGTAGTATCATAGATCATGTGATCCCTGTATGTATACACACACGCACACACACACACACACACACACACACACACACACACACACATGGTATATGGGCATTCTTGACACCTGATGCTCCTCAGGTTAGGTATCCACTTGGCCATGCTTTCCATGTTTTGTGTATTTTAAGCGCTTAAGAGCTTGTTGGCTGTAACTGTGCATAGAGAAAAATCAAATACCTACCCATGCACTGTTTGTCACAATAAAACTTATGTTTTTATGAGGTTATGATCAGTTTAAAAGCTTTTTTTAAGGACTTCATGCCTAATGTCTAATAGCCTAAATAAAATCAATCAAGTTGTTTTACAAATATAAGCAACTAATAAATATGACTGCTAATTTTAATACGTCATAGAAAACTCTTCTTATGTTTGTGGATGATGCATTTTATTATGATTCCTAGTGTGCAAGACAACAGTCTCCTAGAATCCATTATTAGATTTAAGTATAAACATCCACAGGTATAATTGATCTGACAGATTGTTTTTATGTCAACTGTCACAAAAACATCACGACCATGTAATTTGCAGGAGAAACAACCAGATAAAGTTTAAAATACATTCACAATAAATGAGAGCTGGACAGCAGAGGTTGGGGATATTATCTGTCAGCATAACTTCATTATACTTCACTCAAAAAGCTCCTATCTTCCTCTTATCCTTCAGGCACTGTTGTATAATACAATCAAACGTGAACATGTTGTACCTTAGTGGGCTGCAGATGGGTTTAATTCATGTCGCTATAAGGACTGGTTCACCAAGGCTTTAGCTCCTAAGCAAGAGATTTTATTGTCTATTGCTTTTGTTTGTTTTGTGTGTTTTTTGAAGAGGACAAATTAAACAAATGAACCTAAGGCTGTTTCAGTTTGTGAGTACTGAATACACTCTTAAGAACTAGTTTTAAATGGTGATATTTGCATATATTTGCTATAGCTAAACACAAGAATACATTATCCAGAATGTGATGCACATGAAGTGGCAGACATTGTATTGCAAAGTTTATAACCAAGAACAATGATTCATCAATACAGCTCACACCTTTTTGGCATGCCGTTGTAAATATCTGGTAAATATTAATAATCCCTCCTCCAAGGCATTGCCACATCATAAAAGATGTGGCACTGCCTTGATTGTCACAGTGACACAGCATTTATGAAGGTGTGGAGCAGTCGGGTATTTTTTTATTGTCATCATGAGAGATGAAGAATAAAGGTAACATTATTATCCCCTGTACTGATCGTTAGTCCACACATATACACAAACACAGGAGCTCATATCACCAGCTTAAAAGGTCAAACATCAAACATTGCCCACCAAACTTGTTTATTTTGTATCTATTAAAGAGAAACCGCCAAAATGAAAACATTCAGTTTTGCAGATTTGAGAGAGAAAAAAGAACCAACTTTTTTTTTAAAAACTCTTTAAAAAGAAGATCCTTCACACTTAAGGCATTAAAGTATAGCTTGTATTGTTAGCCTGTATCATTTTAGCCAATCAACTTAAGTATTATTACTTGGTACATGGTGTTTAATATCACTAAGCCAAGAGATTCAATCACTGACCAGTGTTGCATCAGAGTGGTCATTTGTCACCATGAATTTGCAGGGTGGACACTTTCTTTTCAGAGGGCAAAAGCATGATGCAAGATGCACCTGCTATTGCCTTCTACAGGATGTACTGCTGTGCTTGTTCAGGATGACCAAAATAGCGAGCGACAACCTCTCTAAACAAGCCCAAATTACTACAAGCTGACAGGCTGTGCAAAGATTACTAAGGGAGTGGATGTCCACTCTGCTACTGGTAATAATTTGAAGTTCAGTTATTTCACATATTTAAGATAATGCATGTGGGGTACTGTTGACCTTTATAGAGACTGGCTGAAGGATATGTCAGCTGCACTTATTTCTTAAAACGTTTTAGCAGTTTAGACATTATTCTCTTGGGTAATTGCATCTATAACCCTTACCCTAAATCACTGTTTCAGGTACAATGTTTTTCTTAATCTCTCTTTTATGCACACATATCAGATCATGGCCATATTAATTTCCTGGAGGCCTTCCCAAACCATAACCTTTACCCTCTCTGAAAGCAGCCAAAGTTGAAAACACACACACACACACACACACACACACACACACACACACACCTTTGAGCAGAATATATGTAACTTTTCTGTTGTGTCATGCTTTCACAACAATCCGTAGCCTTTGTTACAGTATGGTACATCTCCTCCATAGAAAGAATTGATGATGCTACACCACCTAATTTTCAAGCAATGACAATAAACAGACTCAGGAAACAGACAGCAGAATTTGAAGGGGAATATATTATTTGTTTGGACAGTATTGCACTACTACTTGGGTAGAAGAACAATGCAAGCAATCTCCTAAAATGTTCTTACCTCACCAACCAGATGTTTTTAATCATCCTCATATGCCAAAAACCCGGTCAAATATCTTACAATGTCACTGTATTTTTTTTTTTAGTATTCAAGTCAGTTTCATCCACAGTTATACAAACACATGTAGACTAAACAATCTACACATCATAATATAGAAGCAACATCTGATTTGAATTTACTAAAATGCAAACTAGAGAAATCAAAAATCAAATTCATATTTCCAAATAGAAAAAGAAATGTTTTATCTATATTCTGTAACATCTTTTTGACATTTCCATTGAAATAATGCTCCTTCACTGGCCAGCAGAATTCAGGCTCATTGAACAGTTAAATAAGAAAATAAATAGCTAATTTACATAAAATAAACTTTGTGGCATAGATTGTCTGCTATTTACTATACTTCGTATTTGTCATTTACATACATATTTGTCTATTTTAGCCACATAATAAAACAATCCCATTCTGAGACAGAGCATTTTTTCTTTAAACATTTCACAATAGTCAATACTCATAACTGCAGTACTGATCATACGTATCTACATTATCTAAAGTAGGACAAAGTTCAAACAATCTTTTACTCTAAACACTAACACTCTTTTACTCTGTTACTCTAAACAAATTCCATGTATGTTTTATTTTAAAATAAAGTACATAAATGCATTATGAAATGATTTAAATAATTTCAGATTTGTGCAAGCATAACTATCCTGCATTTTCTTCACGTTTACACAGAAGTTAAATTTATATACTGTCCATACCATGTTTTCTAACAATTTTCACAGCCACGATTATGACAAAGAGGAGCCAAAAACAGCACTTAACGGCACAAATAATCACAGTACCGGAATGTACAGTATGTCCAGCAGCAAACCATGCAAACACAGTCGCACCCCATTCATTGCCACTGCTAACTACACACACACACACACACACACACACACACTTCCATAAAAACACATACACACAAAAAAATATTATAGACACGCACACTGAGGTTACAGCTACAATGGTACACTGTCCTATGCTAAGAGCCCAAAAGTACTAATTTTCTAAGACGGTGCATCGGAGGTCACATGGTTACAATGCAAGACAACTATCATGACTGCACACTGTCAGCTAATCACCAGGATCAGTAAAGCAAAGTAACCAAAAGAGAACAAATGAACAAACATGGTTAAATGAAAGAAGAGAAATGCAAAAACATAAAAAATAAAGAATTTAATATAACAATTCATGTATTTGAAATATCACATTAGTAATGTAATATTTCATAATACTGGAACATATCAGTCAGTAGTATGACACATCATTGTATCATACTACTGACAGTATAATGCAATGCCCTGTAGCAGCTCTACATAGTAGTGTCTGCTCACATTTGTCAGAGATATCCAGATTGATAACTAGTTAGATTTTTTTTCTTGCTTCACAGTTAAAAACATTATTTAGAGAGTCAAATTTAGAATACTAATAATTCAAACTGGAATCAAAACAGATATACCAGTGATTTTTGTGTTCTGGTTAAGTGTGCTGCTGTAAAAAAGCCTGAATTAGACAAGGAGTGTTAAATTCATGAAGGTATTGGTGGCAAAGTTATACAAACATGTTCTCCTGTGACAGATATTACTGTAAGTAATTATCTAGTTCTGGCAAAAAAAAACTATGCTTTCTTAACTGAGAGCTTGTGTCCCATGGCCATCACATCTCATTGCATTGATAAGGTGGTCTATTTAAAGGCTTTTACCCTCACAGGCAGAGCCCAAAACCCCAATTTACATTGGTTCTGCTCCGTTTTTTGATCGTTTGATCGATAAGTACAACTGAATTTCCAAAACAGGGATTATCCACAAGCATAGAACCACATGGCCAAGTTCAACATGACTATCTCCATTTGCAGATTTACTGAAACTTAAATACAGTTTTTTGACAAACCTGATAATTTTTTGGAAGTTTTAGAATAAAAAGTATTTTCGTCTCTGTGGTCCTCTTGGTCTGAGTGGATTTGTCTCATAATAAATACATGTTCCCATAGCTAAAGCAAACGGTGAGTGATTTGTGAGCAATGTCTGTATGATGTATGTCATATTCTTTAGCTCAAAAGCTTTTTTCGGTCGTTTGTATGCAGTCTGTTGACATTGCTGTCAGTGCAGAGTTTTAAACCATTGTTGGAATATTGGGAAGTTGGTCTCTAAAAGTTATTATGCAGCCAATGCTGTACATGACCATAAATCCTTGAGTATATTCTAATGCAAGGTGTCAGTTCCCTGTACTGTCCACACCTGAGAACGGACAAAGATAGAAGAAAGACAGGACAGACTGAAAAGTCTACAAATAAAAAATATACAATGTGCACAGCTTAACAAATCAACTCAAGGCAAAGTAAGCCTTCTGAATATTCCAGACGGCTGTTCCTGAAAAGGATGGCATAAGACACTGTACATTTTCATGAAAGAAAACATAAAGTGCAGTGGATGTATAAAATGAAAGACACAACATTTGGCTATATGACTTATGACAACAGCAGGACTTGGTTGTGTATCACACCCCTGACTCTTTTGAGTCTTTGTCTTTCTCCCCAGGAGCAGACAGCTGGCTGCTGCTGCCCTCTGCTGGATGCACTGTGGACCCACTTTCCGCTATCTCCGTAGTGCTAGATGGAGAACCATCAGTGACATTGGGCTCTTTCATCTTGGTCTGTGCAGGACTGCCAGAGCGCTTGAGATTGCGGCTGTGGCTGCTGCTGCGATGGCTGCGGTGTTTGCTCTTGTGCGGACTAGGACTGCGAGATCTTGTCTTCATGTGGACAACAGTGCTATCATCTTCGGAACTGAAGTCAGAGCTGTCTGAAGAACTGCTGTCATGACCTGAAGTAGGAAGCTGGATCTGGAGATAGATGAAATAGAGGAAAAGATTGAGATGAAGGAGGTGGAATATGGAGAAGGGAAAAGTTCAGGAAATGAAAACAAGCATAAAGATGCAGTGGATATAAATTCAGTAGTACTCACTGCTTGTTAAACAATCTGTACATTGACTACTTAAAAGTTATATCAAAGTTTCATTGCTATAGTGTTGTTGCCTGAATAGATACATTAAAGTATTTGCAATAATGTGAGAAGTGTACTAACTTTTGTGAGTACTGTATCATACTTAATGTCACCTTGCAAAAGATAATGCATTTAATTGTTTTTAACATGAAAAATACTGTATTGTAATTACCCGAAATGGCTCCGTTACACCCACAATGGTGCTCGTGTTGTTGCTATAGTAACCCAAGATAAAGTCCCCTGAGCCTTTGGGCAATTCCTCCTCAGTAAAGGCTACCTGGAAAACCGTTTGTAAGACATTAATTGAATGTGAAAGAAAATTGTCTCTGAAGAGAATTCACGCATCCAGGTTACCTGATGTTCTTGTCGAAGAAAATCTGCTTCTTCTTGTTTGGCCCACACATATCCCACATAGTCCTTGTGGTGTTTGAAACCCACCTAGGGCAGCAGAAGCAAATTCACAATCAGTAACTACTTTATTAAAATTGGATAAGCAGAGAAATATTTGTTTTGCCACCACTGATTGTTTACTGACATGGATTTCACATACATTATTAAACGAGTAAAAGATAAAACTTGTTACCTTATAGAGCCCAATCCAGTCCCAAGAGCTACGAGCAAAGCTAGGTGCCAGTTTGAATTTTACTATAGCATCAGCAATGCTATTCCATTCATCCTCTACTATGAGTGTGACCAGGGGAATATCCACCCTATACGGGAACTACAGAGAGCAAAAAATAGTTATTCAATGCCAAATGGTAAGATCTAATTTCTGAAATAATTAAATATATTAAATGAAACAAAGGGCGGGTATCAAAACGTCAATAGTTTCAATTATTGTAAAGTATTGAAAGTTCGTACCAAGAAGTCTAGTAACATTTGCACTCTTGTTTATTTCTTTGGAGTGTATATTTCCTGATTCAATTCAAAATATGTTAGGTTTAGATTAGTATTTTATTTAGGCTCAAGCACATGAGCTTGTACATAAATTAAAAAGTAAAACAAAAATGTTCAATTATTATAAAATCATAATTTCAACTAAAAAGAGATTTGAGAAAACATCAAGGTTCTCAAACTAAGGAAACTCAAACAGTTCAGTTTTTGGTCATTTCAGGTCCTGAAACTAGGTATTGCATTAACTCCAGCATCAAAAAAAATTTTTTTTAAGTATACCTAGTCCCAATGATACCCTCTAAATGGTGGCCCCTCATACCAGCGATCTGGTGTGCCTCACCTGTAGGGTAAAGATGGATGAAACTGGTTTGTGGTCACTAACAATGTATTCCATGTGACTTCGATAGCAGTGTTGCGTCACTTTGGTCCCACTGGTCAGCCCCGAAATGGAACCACGCTTCCCGGCAGTGCCAGCAGGTGCAGTGGCTCTCAGGCGCCAGAGGATCCGGTCGGTCCACGCTGGTTTACGCTTCTTTCCACTAGGATGAGAATAGAAAGAGAGACGTGTAGCAAAAGAGAGAGACATTTAATTTAATCCTTTAAAATCAGGGGAAATATGTAAAAGAAAAGAAAAGAAAAGAAAAAAAGAAAACAAAAGAAATGCATTTTTAAGGGTCTCCAGGCTAGTGAGAACCTTTCAGGCAAAAGTATTTAAATATTACTGAGCCAGGGAAGAGATATTTGGACAGTGGCCTAGAATTCAAAGTAATGCCTCCAGCATCACCAACCTTGTGTCGTAAGTATCTGTCCCAACATCAAACTTGTAGGTAGGAGGGAACTTTAGTGGCCCCTCTTGAAACCCCTCCAACACTGTCTCACTGTCTTTGGCCAGGTTTAGCTGTAAAAATGAGAGTGAACAGACAATACTCACTGGGAATATCTTTTTTGTTGTTAATGAAAGCTCCTGTGAGTGAGACGTGTAGATCTCTGTTGCCATCTAGTGGCTTGACCTACACATATCACAGCCCACTAAATTTTTAAATTTTACCGAGAACTTTCTGACTTTTTTACATAATTTAAGCTTGTGAAGGGACACATCTTCACAAACAGTCTTATATAAACTATGGTCTACTACTAGTACTATGAAAACAGGTAATATGCTAGAGTACATACAGAGCAGTTAAAGTTTTTTCACAATTTTCTGTCATTATGAAATAGCAGACAACATTTATTTTTTACCTGATCTTTTTCCCACAACATGTGAAACTTGTTGTTATCAATGGCTGATTTTACCACTTGCATTTCCAGGTCATCAATACGGAAATTGAGATCCCCAAACCAGAACACCACACTGCAAAAGCAGAGTAATATAATCAATTGTATACATGAGCATAAGGAATACTAGTTTGTGTAGTCCCTGTCATATAGTCATGTTTGACACACAACAGAATCAGAATATCTGCATCTGCTTCATAAGAAAATCTTCAATTCATGCTTATCAGACAGATATTGTCTATAAACCTGTTTGTGTGCATGCATGGTTGTGTGTTGTCTTACTCATGGTCAAGAACCCCAGTGGCAGCCTGGCCTTCAAACTGCTGCTGTTGCAGGATGCTCTCAAAGTCTTCCATACGCTGATCTGAGTTTTCCATGTGAGCCGGCAGGTGGCAGTTGAGGAAGCAGATGGTGTGACCGAACACTGACATACGGGCACTCACGCCACCCTTATTCCCCTGTAACACAGACAGGCAGAGGAGAAGTTGAATCTTATTTAACAGAGGACAACGTTCACTGCTATAAGAGTGAGAGGGTAATTGAATGTATTAAATCAAAATTAATATATAAAACGTACAAGTAATTATGGACAATAGCTGGTATGTTGTTTTCACTGTATTGAGTAGAGTGTAGTAGTAGTAGTAGTAGTAGTGTATGTGTGTGTGTGTTTGCGAGCTAGAGGAAATAGGATGTTAATTCATTAAGGACTGCTGAGTGAATATTTAATGCTGACAAAAAAGTGCACAGTAGGAAGAGTCTGCACTTTTCTTCCCACTGTTCCCACAAATATTATGGGTGGTGTGCCATTGCTCCGGTCTAAAGTGATTTATATACAGTGCCGCTTGAAAGTTTGTGATCCCTTTAGAATTATTGAAAGAAAGGGTTCAAAAACAGATATAAATAATTTATGGTTAAATCATTTTAATAAATGTGACGTTTTATCTCATTTGTTTAATTGGGTTCTAGTTTTAAGACTTCTGTAAAAATTTAAAAAATCTAAATCTAAAAAAATCTAATCTAATGTTTTATTTATGCAGAAATAGAATAATTCTTAAGCCTTGACCAGTACTGTATATACAGTATTTTGGGTCATTTGCTCTATGCTCTAAAGATTTAATACCAACATCCTCACCAGCTCTGGAAAAAAAGGAAACAAATTTCAGTTACAAACTGAGAAGCATCGGGGTGTAGAAATTGTAATGGATAATTTATCTGTTTCTAATCTAAATGATGGCATCGATGACAGTAATTCAAACTTAAACTCAGTCACTCCCAGAGAGAATTGTCATTCTCTGTACTACTCTGTTTAAGTGGTTTCATTTTCTATGGCCGTCTCACCCAGTAGCCCCCAAGGCCAGTGCGGGTGGTCTCAGTCTGGACTCCACGGAGGAAGGGCAGATGGTAGTACTTGGCAAAGATCAGCAGCAACAACCCCTGCATCCGCTGGGAGGTCACCTGAGGGACAAGCAGGTAGATATTACAGACAAGATAGCACAATATGAATAGCTACAGAGTGAGACGTAAGAGGGTGCATTTTATATAATTCTGCAAGGACGCCAGCTATCAAGTTCCCTTTTTACAGAAGACTAATTGTGTGAATATCTCTTATCTGCATTTCAGTTGCACTAAAATTTCAATAGGCAAATTCTCTCAAGCTTTGCTGTGTGTTCATTTCTGTTGCTTAGCTTCACTTTCTCCTACCCTATACTCTTGCACTCTTTCCTCTTTCTAACCTCTTACATTTCCATTCTACCCTGCAGGAGTCTGTGGCCCAGCTCAACCACTACTTTACATGAAGCACTACACATTAAGGAGGCTGTAGCTTGCGGTCTACCCTCACTATGGAAACAAACCACTATGTAGGGGAAATGTGATGTACAGACTGTAGGCACTTGCTGTGCAGATCTTTCCTTTCTCAGTACCTTACACCATCATCTAGAGCATTTCTTATTATTCCACATGCATGCATAAGCAGCTTCTGACATTTGTTAACCACTAATAAAAAAAAGTGCATATATTTATTTCCACGGTACAAGAGGGGCATTAGTTACGCAGAACAAGATAAGGTATTTACATTCTACATCAAGCCCCTCATCAGATATTTATGGTACTTCCCTCACTCCCTTTCTGCTGTGGTCCACACATCCTAACCCCCCCAATCACAGGCCGAAGAAGAATGATCACACCCTGCCTGAAATGCCCTGGGGGCAGTAATGGAGGCTCACATCTCCACGTGACTGAAGACCCTCCCGCTTGAGTACTAACTGGCTATGTGAATGACTGTGTTGCGTAATGGATTCTACTGAACCGCAAAGTGGACCGATTTTATTTGTTGTCTATATGTGTGGGTGCAGACAATGAGTTTGTGTGTGTATCTAAATGTGTGCACTTATGTTAAGGCTGAGAGAATGTACCTTTGCCTGCACGGTTGAAAAGCATTTCTTATTAACATCAGTGAACATTGGAAGAACTCCTGAAGGCTGCTTATTTGGCTTAGAACATAAAAAGACATTTAAGTAAGTATGTTCATGTGTGTGTATGTGTGTAAAAGCAAAAGAGTGCATGTGTGCAGCAATGAATGTTTCACCTTGTACATGGGTATGTACAGGGAATGTTTCATGAGTGAAGAAATGAACTTTGAGTAACAAGTGTGATGTTAGCAAGGCAGCCTAGGAAATTAGAGGAGGAAGTTCAGTACAAAATAAAGGCTTCGTGACGCCATTATCTTCAGCTGATTACCACAAAAACATCCACACCCTCTTCCTCAATTCGTTATCGTTAATTTGTTTGATTTTTTAAGAAACTAAAAGCATTCCTAAGATTAGTTTTGACTACCACAGATTTTCTGACAAGTACTATAGGTAATCTTTAACTTGCATTTTATATAAATGCAGATCTCTGTAACTATAAAATATGATGTGACCTAAATTTTTGACAAAATGTCTTGAAGGCATTACTCAGAGCCTTACACCATCAGCATTTCTTGTTATGCCACATGCATACATATGCATCATTTGACATTTGTTAATTTGGGGGGTGGGGGGTGGGGGGAATTAGTTACATAGAACAAGATGAGGCATTTACATTTTACTGTACATCAAGCCCCTCACAAGATATTTATGGTATTTCCCTCACTCTCTTTCTCCTCTGGTCCACACATCTTGACCCCCCAATCACAGGCCAAAGAAGAATGATCACAATCTGTGTGAAATGCCC
Source organism: Rastrelliger brachysoma (assembly GCA_024605115.1). NCBI lineage: Eukaryota > Metazoa > Chordata > Actinopteri > Scombriformes > Scombridae > Rastrelliger > Rastrelliger brachysoma. The sequence continues at coordinate 23,197 of JANJYP010186546.1, forward strand.
TGGGAGCAATTTAAAAAAAAGTTGGAAGCTTCAGTTTTACAATGCATGCTAAGATGCTTCAGTGTGTACTCAGTGAATCAAGTGTTCAGTCAACTTTTTTTAATAATTGGTCAATGTAATAAATCACAAACAAAGCCATAATGCAACACATTCAATAGTGGTGTCAATGCTGCAATTAAAGATTAGAACAAAAGCAAGTCTACACATTTGTGCATCTGAATTAGAGCTTATTTGAACAGAAATAATGGCAACAATCAGCAAAGTCCTGTTGACCATTAGGCTTCTGTAGTGATAGGATGATTTGAGAATGCTTTCTTACTGCTATGCTTGCAGCTGATAGTCTGAACCTGACAATGAGCCTTCGTGAGCAGTCTATCTCAGAGCGGAAAGAAGAGATGGGGTATCTTGTTACTACGTGTCTGTCCATGGTTATGACTATACAGATTCCTACTGACACCACTGTGTATCTCCTACTTAAAAGAGCTTGACAAACTCCAACTAACAGAGCTAATATCAGCATAGAGTACACAAAAAGGTCACAGCGGGATGATTTTGACAAGGTTTAAAGCAGGGTAGCAGACCATGAGATAGCTGGAGGCCAGCATCAGTCTCACTGTCAGAGGCCCATCAACACTGACAACAACGTGATCCAAAAATAAAACTGCACCCTGGGAGACATTTGTCTAGCTTGTTCAGCTCGACAGCTGATTCATTCTCCCCGACTCGCCATGCCAACAGAGCCACACATCGTTGCAGATGCAGCCAGATGAACACCAACTGCCAGCAACGATATGTGTCGTTAAACTCATAAACCATGCAAAATACCCACACTAAATTAAAGTTTAAAGTACATGCTCTGATATATTTGGAGGGAGACCATAAGACAGTGAGATCCTGACTCTGCACAATGAGCACAGCAGACACTGGAAGATGGCAGATATGCTGACATTACACGCCTGTTATAAATTATCACTCCATCCATTGCTCAGGGAACAAAATTAGCCGAAACAGTGGCAGGAAGCAGATCATATAATGCATATGCATGCTGTCTCGCATTCTGAAGATGAGAGCAAGCATATGTGTTTATAGAAAAGCCATTACTGACCAGCACATAACCAAAGGGGCTGAGTCTTTCCATGCAGACCTCGCTCCACTGGTCTGTGAAGAGGACATCTTTCAGCCTTTTGTTAATCATAGAATTCACTTCTTGCAGCCTTGAAGAAAAAGAACACAGGGTCAACAGTAGACAGATGTAAGAGGAAGTGAAGAGAGGTAGCTTTGAAAATGTAATGGTGTATTAAGAAAAGGAAGAGAATCGTTGCCATAGGTAGAGACTGCTCGTTAGCAACATTGTCTGCACTGCCAATGTAGAACAAGTGAATATAAATGGACACTTCAGCTTTTATGTGGAAGAGACTGGATTACTACTGCTACTCACCCAATGATGTATATGTCTGTGTTTCCATCACCCACATTCAGCCCCAGCAAAGCAGTGATGTCATCAGGTGGCGTGGCTGAACCTACATTCCAAGTGATAATGTGCACCCTGTTGACAGGGAGTGTTACATAATATCTCTTATAAACACTCATCTCCTACACACAGTGCATATAACCTACAGACTGGGTGAGACCCTTATACATCCTCGTCTGTCTATCTATCTATCTAAAATAATAATAGTAAAAACAACAGTACACTACAATGCACATGAATTATCTGAGATGATGGGGACATCCAGGAACTTCTCCTTCCATGAAAATAATTATTACGTATATAAATTAGGTGGTTAGTAAACAGCAGCAATTCAAATCACAGTCTGTGTAAGGAGCTGTGTTATTCTTTTAATAATGTTAATTATAGTATTATTCATGCAATGTGATTTTATATATTGAGCCACATCAAAATTAACACCAGTGAATGCTCCATACAATTTAAATAAACAATAATCACTTACAAAAATAAAATGGCTTCAAATGTTAATATGACAAGCCAATATAAAAAATTTGGGAGAATGAAATTACTGACCATTACAATAAACAATTTATTTGAATTTAAATTTCTGGTTGCAAAAATACATAAAAAGCTTCAAAAGTTGAAGAACACAAATGTTCCAGTGACTGACACTAATAATTGTGTTAAATAATAAAGATGGCAGTATTTAGAAAACTTGCCTGAAGTCTTCCACAGCCTGGGCCTGAGTGTCAGCTGTACCTGCAACAGAGAAGGCTCTCTGTGCATGAGGATTGAGGTGGAGAGGCACAGACCTACTAGCAGGAGGGTGAGGGACTGAGGCAGCCCGTACTGGATGGTGTCCTGGACCTTTAGGTCCAGTCTTGATGCTGGGTGCAATGTGTTCTCCTGAGGGTTTGACAGCTGTGGAGCGAGAAGGTTTAGGATGACTTGCTGCATTGCCATCAGGAGTGCACTCGTCCTCGTTAGCTATTGGTGTGAGCTCGTCTTTGGGTTCGTCTTTGGGTTCACAGATGTCTACAGAGCCCTCTATTTTGGCACTTCTCTGGGGCCGTCGAGGCCTGGCAGGTGCTGCAGGCTGGCTGGCAGTGGGATCTGTTGCTGGAGCTGCTGTATCAGGTGGAGGAGCTAGAGTCGTCAAAGTTTCTGCGGCTCCACTTGGGTTGTCTCTTTGCATCTGATTATCTTGATTCATTTCTCAAGATGTCTCTGTCAGAGAAAATTATAGGAATGTTTCACTTTGTGAGCTGCAAACTACGCTTACATTTTATGAATGTAACTCACATGCATCCAGAACATCTATTGAACCTGAAGAAAACATTTTTCTGTAGAATGAAAATTACATGAAAGGATGCATGTGGGGCTCAATCTCTGTGACCATACAATGATTATATAATGTAATATAACAGGAAAATAAATAATAGAAGCTAAGAAAAGAGGGAGAAAACACTGAACAGCACAACATGCAGCTTTTTTCATAAATTACAAGTCAATTCAGCTGATGGGTGTGGAACTGTCATGAGATCCTGTTGACCAAGCACTGAGAGTGAGTCATTCAGGCTCCCACCATCATGACTGTTCAATTACCTGCCTTTTTAATCACCCTGAAAACAGATTTTTTTTTTCCGGCTGCAGATAGTGATGAAAGACATTTGAAATAACATAATACATAAACACAAAAACTGGAGGGTGGGAGGACTTATGTTTCTTCTGCCCTAACCTCTGAGCGCTTTTGAATGGGAGATGGAGAAAATAAGCCTGGGCACAGTTTATCCTCTGTGCTCTCTGCCTAATCTGCTTGCCAGTCCTCCAGTAACCAGGAAGATACTCAGTCAGTTCATATCAGCTCAGAGCACCTGCCACACACTAACATGAGGAACTGCTGCATGGACCAGAAGAGCAAAAGTCAACGGCACAGAATAAACAACAACACTGACTGAGGTAGTTGCAGAGAGATCAAAAAGAAGCAAAGAGCAGAAAATGATGTAAATTAAGGAGATATTTAAAGGTATACTATGCAAGAGTTTCATAAAAAATCTCTCTCTCTCTCTCTCTCTCTGAGCTAGGAAGGAGGGGCCAGCTTTACAAACACCAACCCACAAATCCTGCATAATGTGCCTTTATGGCAACTGATTCAAGTAACAATCTATCATGTGATTGTCTGCTTTGCTTTTCTCTCCTGTTGAGAGAAAACAGTGATTTGAGTGACAAAGATTTCTCACATGTAAAAGGAAAATTTATATTTGTCTAATGAAGCTGGTTTGGGCACAAAACTCAATCCAGATCAATCAGTGAGTGATAGTGAAAGTTTAACATGTGTGGACCAAAAAATGTCACAAGTTACATTTTATGAGTGAGAAGACACTTAGCTAGCGTTACTGCGTGCACAACCAAATCGCTGAAGCCATCACAAACCATCATATCTCTATGATATCTCATGTCTTTAAAAGGATGAAATAATGTCTGGTGAATTATAGACTCTCTGTTAGCAGGAGGTTTAGGCATGGAGACATTTACCCACATGACCTTGAAGAGACGATGGCCATGACTATCATGCAGAGAGAAATGCGGTGTTGTGTGTACTCTGTGTGCCCCAGAAACATGCTGGTCTTTCAGTCCACCAATAACCTGGTGCCTGCCTGGGCTTAATGCATTTCTGTGGTCCATGTGTGGTGGTGGTGTTTGGGGGAGGGGGTGTGAAGGAGGGTGATGGGCTGATTGGGCACACGTGGGAGTGGGTGGGTGCAAAACGAGCCGAGGGAGGCAAGAGGGAGAGCTGAGTAAGACAACGCATTCAGTGACAACACTGTGTCTCTTTGCAGAATGTCTCTAAATTGATCCTCTTCCATTTCCCTCTGGTACTGTCTATTTTTCCAAGCTTTAATGCCTCTTCTTATTCCCCTATCATCCCATGTCTCTAATCCCTTCTCTCTCCCTCAGACTCACTTGTTCCATCTTACCTTCACTGTATGGGCATGGAGTCTTTCAAAAATATTCCCCACCAATTAGGTTTTTTGGCCTGTCCTTTCATATCACACTGAGCGCCTGTGCTATTCCTGACCTAAAACTCTCCGCTTATTCCTCCTCTTCTCTGTCTCTACACTCTGAGGTGACACTTGCGCTCCTCCAGCGACATGCTCTGTATTGTTTCCCTCAGCCAACCACCTCACAGTCACTATCAATGACGTCAACGTGCCACAGTCCCAGCGGCCACCGTCATAACAATTGGACATAGACCATAATCAGCAGTAATGTGGATCTGAGTGCTTAGAAACATGGAAAAAAAACAGGAATGGGAGCAAAAGTGGCCATTTGAATTAGAGAGTGTTCAAACCTTGGTGAAGGAGAGATGCAGGCAATTTGAGATTGGGAAATGCAAAGCTTCAATGTTAATGTTGATGACCTGATGATAGCACATCATCATATATTATGTAAAATGCCTACATTTTTCTGTATTCTAAAATCTAATTACAGTGTTCATTTTATGAATGTATAGCAGTATAATAGTAAAATATTTGTTTTTACAGGGACAGTCCTGACAGACTACAGTTTCTTATTCCACTCACATTCACATAGTGGAATGACATGATAATAACAAATGTGTCATGGTGTTTACATGCACCCTCCAGAGGGTGTGAGAACTGAGAGAGCCAGGTAAGAAGGAGTGTTACCCAAACAGCAGGCTGTAGCCAGCATTCTTGGTTCCAGTGACAGCATCATTTGGCAGCACTGATAATTTTGGATGTCTGAGTCAAAAGCCATAGTCCTTCTTTTAAAGTTAATGAAAAGGAAGTCATCTATATCGTCACAGTGTGTTATCTTTTATCTTAAATCCTCTGCTCTGCACAGTTGTCTTCTCTTGATTCAGTGATTCCACATTTTGTTAAAACCACAGCCAAAGAATGTTGGTGTTCAGGGCCTCCAGGGCCATATGCCCCTGTGACAGGGATACTAATGATGACCTGGTCAGGAATGACACCGGCAGCTGCTGCCACAGCTGTAGGTGGTTCCTCTAGGTCCTAGTGCCACTCCTGTATCAAGGTCCTTATCTTACTGATCAGGTCACAGCCTAAGCTACATGATGTCTAAATGGTTTTGTT